>CAUYRH010089642.1:0-71756 GCA_963574655.1 Perodicticus potto
TTCAAATGAGAATGAAGGGAAGAGTGGAGGAGCACATGTATTCCTGTGTGTTTTTCTCAGAGCGGCCTCAGGTAGCTGTGGGATTAGGAGCAGGAGGGGAACAGGCATCCCCAGGTTATTTGAGCACCGAGCATCTGAGTGCTCGGCCTGTCTGTACTAGCCACAGGGAGGCAGGAACACATTTGGGGGTGAAGAGGAACCCACTCTGTGGGTGTCCCTACTTCCAAGTGCCCGTATCCCCTCCCTAGAATAGTCAGAGAAGCACTGCCTTGCCCCAAGTCAGCCAGTAGGGAACAGAGGGTGGAGGGCTGGGGCAGCATCCCAGGGCTGAGTGGGCTGTGGCCCTGTGATGGGAAGGTGATGGGGTCAGAGAGCTTCCTGGCTGGCAGTTAGGAACTCTTCCGCCCGCTTGTGGGCCTCCAGTGCCTTGATGGTATACACATCCTGGGGCAGCTCTGATTTCCTCCGCAGCAGCACTTTCTCCTTCTTGATGTCTTTTAGCATCTGTGGGTGGATAGGGAGAAAGTGAGGAATGGTGACCAATTCTCAGTGAATTCTGCTGTTTCCTCCCCTTATTCTTGGACTTTGCTGTTCTTGTCCCCTTTCCCTTCCAGAGCTATTAGTTCTGCCCCCTCCCCATGCCCTCCTACCTGCACAGCCTCAGTTTCCACCGTCCTTTTTAGAAGCTGGATATCCTCTGCTGTGGGGGTCTCTGTCTCCATTGAGTACACAGGGGGCAGTGGTGGGGGAGCTCGGAACATGGGGTACTGAGAGCGAGAGGAGGGACAGATGAGCAGTGAGAACCACTTCAGACATTTGTGGGCCTGGTTGCCTCATACGTGTTCCTCCTCCAACAAATTCTCTCCAGCTCAACATGGGCCCCTTTGTTCACAACAGTGGCAGAAAAACCTCACCTGGGGATTAAGCCGGGCGAGCTCCTCTATTTTTTGCCACATTTCTTCCCTTTCCTTCATTCGGAACCGGCCCCTGAGGATGCAAAAGTAGGATTGGGGCTAGACTTGAAAGAAGCAAAGTGAGCTGGTGGTAGAAAATGACAGTTCTCGGGGAGAGAGAGACTCACTTCTGTTTCTCTGCCTTGTACTGTTGTGTGCAGTCATCAAACAGCTTCTGATTCATTTCCATAAATAGCTTCAGAGCATTATAGATCAGTCCATGGATGGTCCTGCCACCCAAAAGAAAGATGAGGGATAGGAGGCCAGAGCCTGCCCTTACTGCCAGTACCCCAATTTGCTCTTTCCTAGGGGGTGTTTCTGCTTGAAGTTTTCTCATTTACTACTCCCATTTCACAAACCTCTATAAAGTATTAGCAAATAGCTCTAGTCAAATTATGTAACTTAAGACTGGTCTTTCATGATCTTTACAATCAATATTGGTCCACCTGTCCATCCTTCTTCAACCCTATGCTTCAAGGCCTACCTTCTTTTTTTTTTTTTTTTGAGACAGAGCTTTAAGCTGTCGCCCTGGGTAGACAGCTCCCAGACTGTCTGCTGCTCCCAGACAAGTCACCTGAAGGCTGATAGGATTCAGTGTGTAGTCCTCACCCCAAATGGCAGCTATTTGCTTATGATGCTCCTTGGCCATTAGTATGGCTCCTTTTGTGAATTTCCTATGTGTGTTTTTTGTCTCTTTTTCTCTTAAAAAATTGTAAGAACTCTGGATATTAGTCATACAAATCTATATGTAGCGAGAAAGGTTTTTATATATTTTAAAATTAAGGAAAGTTCTACTTTCTCTTTCCCTATGAACTCTACCTTTACGCTTGCTTTGTTTTGCCTTTTTTTTTTTGAGACAGAGTCTCACTATGTCATCCTGGGTCCAGTGCTATGGTATCACAGTTCCCAGCAACTTCCAACTCCTGGGCTCAAGCGATTCTCCTGCCTCAGCCTCCCAAGTAGCTGGGACTACAGGCACCCGCCACAATGCCCGGCCATTTTTTGGTTGCAGCCGTCATTGTTGTTTGGCAGGCCTGGGCTGGATTCAAACCTGCCAGCTCAGGTGTATGTGGCTGGCGCTGAGATAAGGCCTACCTTCTTCCCACCACTTCACTGTAACCCACACTAATGGACTCCCAGCAGCATGATGGACTGCATTACACAGACAATACTGTATTTGCTTTTAGCAGAAAAGTCTCTATCACTCCAAGATTCTTTACGCATACTCTTTTAAGAGGCTCACATCTGGGCCAGGCGCAGTGGCTCACACCTGTAATCTCAGCACTTGGGAGGCCAAGGTGGGCAGACTGCCTGGGCTTACAGGTTTGAGAACAGCCTGAGCCAGAGTGAGACTTCATCTCTAAAAACTAGCCAGGTGTTGTGGCAGGCACCTGTAGTCCCAGCTACTTGGGAGGCTGAGGCAAAGAAAACTGCTTAAGCCCAAGAGTTAAAGGTTGCTGTGATCTGTGACACCACAGCACTCTACTGAAGGTGACAAAATGAGACTATGTCTCAAATAAAAAAAAGATCACATCAGCTTCCCATAGCATAGAATTATGCTGTGATGTGACCTACAGAACAACTGACCACCAGGAATAATGTCATGTTGCCCTGCTGTCATGGAGATCTCTCACATGGGCATCTCTCTAGTTTCTCAAGGTCCTATCAATATGCAGTGGGCACCAGCCCTACTACCTGAGTGACTGGGGAAGACCCCTGGCTTTTTAGTTCTTTCACACTCGCAGAGGTTCCAAAACCGGATCCCCACCCCAGCACCTTACTTGTTCCAGTGGCTCTTGGAGTTCCTATAGAGTGCTGGGAACATGATGGGGAGGACTCGGGCAGCATTGTCACTTATCAAGCTCATGATATACTCGTTGTTCCAATAATAAAGCGCGCGCTCTGCCACCTGGTGGGGAGAGGTGGGACTCAATGTGGGTACTGCTTGTTTCACTAAGACCTCAGATTCTGGGAGGCAGGGACTGGGATATGCTGCTGGGTCTGAGTGTCACCTGGAAATGGGGACTGGAGACACACTTGGCAAGCTGACGGAAGAGTGGTTCCATCACTTTGCTGAACTCTGAAGGTTCAATGACATCTAGAATCTCCTCTAGTTCATTCAAGAACATCACTTCTTTAGGGCTATGGGTCTTGGGCCAAAATTTAAGAAGTCCCACAATCACCTGTGAAAAGAGGAGACCATGGGGATAAAATTCTCTACACCTACCTGGTTCACTAGAGAGCTTTCCTGCCCACTCTTCCCCCACCCTGGTAGGCACAACTTAGATGACCTCAGCTAAACGTTGTTCTAGCTTAGATCTGTTTTCCAGGTGTATATGCAGATTTCACTTCTCCTTAAGATAAGAAACCACATTACCTATCAGGTCACAGCCCTTCTGAGCACCTGCTTAAGCGACTGCTCAACAAGGACAATCTAGCAAGTGATGTCAATGACAGTGAGAGGTGGACCTTGAGGCCCAGAAGGGGAATTACCGGCTCAGTCAGACTGCTCTCCTTCTCCAGGAATTGTACCACACAGTATGCCAACTGCAAGAGTTTGAGGTAGAAATGAGATAAGGGGCAAGTCCCGAAGATCACAGGTCAGTGACAGAAACAAGATCCCAGAATGGAAGGGGAGGTGTGAAGAATTATCCCACCTGTTCCCCACCTCCCCTATCCCAGCTTCTGCCTTCCCGCTCCTCTTTTCTCTGCTGCCTGTGTTGGGGATCACACAGTTGTTGCCCATCAGGAGGAGAGCAGCTTACCTGAGGGTGGTAGACACTAAGGGACTTGACCTTGTGAAGGGGAAGCAAGACACGGATAAGAAACATCTTGTGCTCTTCCTTAAGAGGCAAAGCAAAGCCATTGATGATGCTAGGAATAAAGGGAGGCTTGTTAAGGCCAAGCTGAATGCACCAATCCCCCAACTTTTTTCAAGCATCTGCGCCCTAACCCCACTTCTTACCTGCCCAGGATCTCCAGGAGCTCGGCAATCCCGTTGTGATGCTCTGTCTCATAGATGAACCTGGAGGAAAAAAAAGGGCTTTCCTGACAACCCCTGATGTCCCTCCAGCGTTCTGCAGAGCCCTCCTATCTCCCTGTTCCCACTCCACCTCTGCAGTAGCTCACTTTACTCCTAAGCCTGGACTCACCTGTAGAAGATGTGGTTGATCTGCCTACGAATATAAGCCCGGAGCCCCAAAAACTTGCCATAGATGCGATGTAAAATGGTCTTGAGGAAGTCCCGCTCTCGAGGATCCTCGCTGTCAAATAAATCCAGGAGCTGGCAGCAGGAGGGATGAAAGGCAGCAAGTGAAGCACTAGCCAGAGAAAGGCTAGGGCTGGGGTGACACAGGGTTCTGCCAGGGGAAACCCAGGTTTTCTGAAGAAAGGAAGTAGGGACAAGTCTCTGAAAAGCAGAGCAATTCTATTACATTGTTCTACCCAAAGTGATGTCTGGGTATGCATGTTTATCAACCCCATTGTTTCCCTCCATTATGTTGGAAGCTCCTTAAGGGCATAGTAGGATTGTTTGGGGGTTTGTTTGTTTTTTGGAGACAGAGTCTCACTCAGCCACCGTGGCTTTGAGTGCCATGGTGTCATAGCTGAGAGCAACCTCAAACTCTTGGGCTCAAGTGATTCTCTTGCCTCAGCCTCCCAAGTAGCTGGCCGGGAGTACAGGTGCCAACCATAATGCCTGGCTATTGTTTAGAGAAGGGGTCTTGCTCTTGCTCAGGCTGGTCTCGAACTCCTGAGCTCAAGCAATCCACCCACCTTGACCTCATAAAGTACTGGGATTATAGGTGTGAGCCACTGCATCCGGCTGGAATGCTTTGTTTTGAGACAGGGTCTCACTATCACCCCAAGTAGAGTACAATGGCATCATCACAGCTTACTGCAACCACACACTCCTGCCTCAGCCTCCCAAATAGGTGGGACTATAGGTGCCCACCACAATACCTGTCCAATATTTTTCTATTTTTGGTAGAGGCAGGATCTTGCTCTTTTTTCAGGCTTGTCTCAAACTCCTGACCTCAAGGGATCCTCCCACCTCAGCCTCTCAGAGTGCTAGAATTACAGGGGTGAGCTATCATGCCTGGCAAGAGAATAGGTTTGGTAACTCCTCTCATAATCTTGTTCCAGACATAGCTAAAGCCTAATGTATTGAGCACAAGGGGCAAAAGCCACTGGGACACAGAAAAGGGGGGCTTGGGATAGAGTTCAAGGAAAAGAAAGAGGAGGGGAAGACAGGAATCTCAGGGACTCACAGCAAGGACAAACTTCTGATCAATGTACTTCTTGGCTATGTTTGGCTGGAAATCAGGAGACTCAAGGAAACGTAAGAAAAACTCATACACAAGCTGTGGGGGGAAAGAAGCATCCACTGAGGGGGTATTCCCAAGGCCTGGGAGATACCCCCTTGCTGCAAGACTCAGAGTCTCCATTCCCCACAGTCAGGGCCAAGCTGCCTCCTTGCCCTAGTACCTGGAGATGTGGCCAGGCAGCTTCCAGGGTGGGCTCATCTTCCTCTGGGTCAAATTCAGCCCCTGTGGGATTTGATGAAGGTGGCAGTGTCCGGAAGAGATTCACTGAAAACTGACAAGTAGAGCCAGGTGAGAGTTCCTTCTAAGCTTCTCCAGGGACTCACCCCCCCACCCATGTCCTTTCCCTGTACCCACCATGGTGACAGCCTCAGGGTAAATGGCCTCAGTGACAACATCACGGCTATGGGTGATGTACTCCACCATCTCATTGAGTCCTGCCCGCTTTACTTCCTTAAATTTGAGGTCACTGAGTGGGTCTGACACGAAGTCAAAGAGGACACAGCACTGGCGTAGCTTCTGGATAAACAGCTCCTCCCGCTCCTGGGTTGGTGAATCTGTGGGGGGCTCAGCAGTCAGGTTCTCCTTCCCAGACCTACACTGCCTTGCCTTTTTGCCTTTCACAGACTTCCCTTAGCCCACCCTGCTACTATCCTGCTCCCTCATATTCTCTGGAACTCCCTTCCCCACAAAATACCCCCAGAACCTCATTCCACCAATACCCAGTACCCTGTAGGCCCAGTACAATAACTCCCTGACCATTTATAAGTACCTTTCAGGGCTGGAAGCTTCTGCAGTTCCCGGTTCTTGCTGAGGTTGAAGCGGGAGGAGCTTTGCCTTCGTTCCTTCTTGACAATCTGAGGGCCCCCCGAGTACTTGATTTTGCTGAGCTGTGTTGGGGGTGGTGTGCTATTGCTGGGACGCTTATTAGATGATGGTGCCTGAGACTGGGACTGGGTCTGGGACTGTGGCTGGGCCTGCGGCTGGGCCTGGTCAAACAAGTAATCCATTGAAGTCCACTCCCCAACATATGCCTCCCACCCTGTGCCTGAGCCTCCCCAATCCCCCAAGGCTGTCTGTGCCTCTATAGACTTGGGCATCGAACAGATGTCTCCTGTCCTGAAGGTTTGAGGTTGTTGTGAACCAGGCTGATGATATAATTTAACCTAGGGCAACATAGTTATACACCAACTCAAAAAAAAAAAAAAAAAAAAAACAGATCCTTCCACCTCAGCTTCCCCAAAGTGCTAGGATTATAGGCAGGAGCCACTGAGCCTGGCCACAACAATAAATATTTAAAAGAGGCTCGGCACCTGTGGCTCAGCGGGCTAAGGCGCCAGCCACGTACATCTGAGCTGGTGGGTTCGAATCCAGCCCGGGCCCGCTAAACAACAATCACAGCTGCAACCAAAAAATGGCCGGGCGTTGTGGTGAGCGCCTGTAGTCCCAGCTACGTGGGAGGCGGAGGCAAGAGACTCCCTTGAGCCCAGGAGTTGGAGGTTGCTGTGAGTTGTGATGCCACAGCACTCTACCCAGGGCGACAGCTTGAGGCTCTATGACAGCTGCAACCAAAAAAAAAAAAAAAAAATGGCCGGGCATTGTGGCGGGCGCCTGTAGTCCCACCTACTTGGGAGGTAGAGGCAGGAGACTCGCTTGAGCCCAGGAATTGGAGGTTGCTGTGAGCTGTGATGCCACAGCACTCTATCCAGGGTGACAGCTTGAGGCTCTGTCTCAAAAAAAAAAAAAAAAAATTAAAAGAAAACAAGGCTGGGTGCAGTGGCTCAGGCTGGTAATCCTAGCATTCTGGGAGGCCGAGGCAGTTGGACTGCTTGAGCTCATGAGTTCCAGACCAGCTTGAACAAGAGTGAGACTCCATCTTTGCTAAAAATAGAAAAACTAACTAGGCATTGTGGCAGGCACCTGCAGTCCCAGATGCTTGGGAAGCTAAGGTGATAGGATGGCTAAAGCCCATGAGTTTGAGGTTGCTATGAGCTATTATGCACAGCACTCTACCCAAGGCAGCAGAATGAGACTCTGTCTCAAAAAAATCAACCCAGGCTGGGCACCTGTAGCTCAGTGGTTAGGACACTGACCACAGGCATCAAACCCCGCCAAAGCCTGCTAAACAACAAAAAAATAGCCAGGCGTTGTGCTGGGCACCTGTAGTCCCAGCTACTAGGGAGGCTGAGGCAAGAGAATCGCTTGAGCCCAAAAGATTGAAGTTGCTGTGAGCTATGACATTACAGCACTCTACTGAGGGTGACATAATGAGACTCTTTCTCAATAAATAAATAAATAACAGGTGGTACCCATAGCTCAGTGGGTAGGGCACCGGCCACATACACCAAGGCTGGCAGGTTCGAACCTGGCCTGGGCCAGCTAAAAGCAATAATGACAACTGCAACAAAAAAAACAGCCAGGCATTACGGCAGGCACCTGCAGTCCCAGCTACTCGGGAGAAGAGAATTGCTTAGGCCCAAGAGTTTGAGGTTGCTGTGAGCTGTTACATCAAAGCACTCTACCAAGGGTGACATAGTAAGATTCTGTCTCCAAAAATATTAAAATAAAATAAAAAACTATATATGCAAAATGAGTTGACCTATGTTAAAACACATGCACAGAACCAAAAACTACATTCAGAAAAGGCAAGATCGAGTTCACCACTGTGTTAATGACTACCTTCTGTAGAATTATACACAGAGACTACTTTTTTCCACATTTCTAAATTTTCTATAAGCTGACACTGCTTTTTTATTTTTTTTTTTTGCAGTTTTTGGCTGGGGCTAGGTTTGAACCCTCCACCTCCAGCATATGGGGCTGGCGCCCTACTCTGTTGAGCCACAGGCACCACCCTGACATTGCTTTTATCATGTGAAAAATACAGCAATACATATGAAGCCCACTTTCTTATGGTTCCACTGGGGCTCAAACCCAGGACCTTCTGCGTGTAAAGCAGACGTGATAACCGCTACACTATGGAACCCCTGGCATGAAGCCCACTTTCTAAAGCTTAAACACAGGTATTTGCAAGGCTGTCTCCCCCCAAGTACTCCTGGACTGTTCAGGCAACCACCTGTTGGGAGAAGAGAGGCTGAACCAGAGGACACTCCTTGCCCTCAGCCAGAGATTCCCTTAGGACTGAGGAAAGAACCCATGTCCACCTGGGTACCTACCCCACACGAAAAGTTGACCTGCTCTCCTCATACCTGCTATCCCCCTCCTCTTTCCAGCCCCTATCTCAAACTCATTTTTGGTTAATCTTTTATTTGTAATTATTATGGGTACATAATAGTTCTAAATATTCATAAGGGACATGTGATGTTTTGATGCAGGCATACGATGTATAATAATCAAATCAGGGTAATTAGGGTATCCATCACCTCAAGCATTTATTATCTGAGTTAGGAATATTCCAGTTCCACTCTTTTCTTTTTAAGAGACAGAGCCTCACTTTATCGCCCTTGGTAGAGTGCTATGACGTCACAGCTCACAGCAACCTCCAACTCCTGAGCTTAAGTGATTCTCTTGCCTCAGCCTCCCGAGTAGCTGGGACTACAGACGCCCGCCAGAACGCCTGGCTATTTCTTTGTTGCAGTTTGACCGGGGACAGGTTTGAACCCGCCATCCTCAGTATGTGGGGCCAGCACCCTACCCACTGAGCCACAGGCGCCACCCCCAGTTCTACTCTTTTAGTTAAAGTATACCCTAACTTATGGTTGACCCCCCAAACTTTTTTTGTTTTTTTGGAGACAGAGTCTCACTTTGTTGCCCTTGGTAGAGTGCATTGGTGTCACAGCTCACAGCAACCTCAAACTCTTAGGCTCAAGTAATTCTCTTTGCCTCAGCCTCCCAAGTAACTGGGACTACAGGCATCCACCACAACACCCAGCTAGTTTTTAGAGATGAGGT
Source organism: Perodicticus potto (assembly GCA_963574655.1). Taxonomy (NCBI): domain Eukaryota; kingdom Metazoa; phylum Chordata; class Mammalia; order Primates; family Lorisidae; genus Perodicticus; species Perodicticus potto. Next base: position 9,185 of record CAUYRH010089642.1, read on the forward strand.
CTCACTATGGCTCAGGCTGGTCTTGAACCTGTGAAAGTCAATCCACTTACCTTGGACTTCCAGAGTGCTATGATTACAGGGGTGAGCCACCACACCTGGCCTGCAAACTCTTATTACTTACTATGGGAATGGGAGAATTTGAAATCCTCTGGGATGGGAGAGGGGAAGAAGACAGAAATATTATCCTTTGCAAACTCTGAATTTTTTTTAAGAACAATTACATCAGCTGGGCTCAGTGGCTCACATCTATAATTCTAGCACTGTGGGAGGCTGAGGTGGGTGGATCACTTGAGCTCATGAGTTCGAGACCAGCTTGAGCAAGAGCAAGACCCTGACTCTACTAAAAATAGAAAAGCTAGCCAAGCGTTGTGGCGGGCTCCTGTAGTCCCAGCTACTTGACAGGCTGAGGCAAGACAATCACCTGAGCTTATGAGACTGAGGTTGCTTTGAGCCATGATGATGCTGTGGCACTCTACCTAGGGCAACAGAATGAGACTCTGTCTTAAAAAAAAAAAAAAAAAAGAACAATTACATCAAGTTTGTAATCTATCTGGGGATAAGAAAACAAGAGAAGAGCACTGGGTCCAATCTGGGCAGGACTGTGGGTCAGTGCGGCTCATTATCATTCTAGGCATCTCACTCTCTTCTGCCTGATAACAACTTGACTAGGCAACAAGGAAGGGGCAAGAGCAGTCAGTCAATACACCCCTCAGCCAGTGTCAGTTTAGTTAGACAATACAAGATACCCCAGAGTCTGGGGTCTCCCTGTGTACATACGGCAGATGATTCATACCTTAGTGGTGGTAGTGAGCTGAGCAGAGATGGGAGAAAGGGAGAAGGTTGGGGGAGGCAAAGCTAGGAATGCCTCTGGAACCCCCTTCTTCAAGCCTCCATTTCCCTGCCTTAGGAACAACCAAAGCCTTATCTGTGGAGCTCAGTTCTCAAGAACACACTCAGGCCACATTCCCTGCCTCAGTTAGACTCCTGGTACTGCAACTCATTAGCTGTGCAACCTCCAGAAAGTCATAAAAAGCCTTTCTGTACACTGAGTTTCCTCATCTATAAAATGGGAATAGCAACAGAACCTAACTTAGAAAGGATTATAATAAGGATGGAAACAAACAGTACATGGCACATAAACATCTTTTAAGAGTACCTTCTACTGGTTTGGCACCCGTAGCACAGTGTTTACGGTGCTGGCCACATACATCGAGGCTAGTGGATTCAAACCTAGCCCGGGACAGCTAAGCAACAATGACAACTACAACAAAAAAAAAGCCAGGCGTTGTGGGGCGCCTGTAGTCCTAGCTACTTGGGAGACTGAGGCGAGAGAATCGCTTAAGCCCAAGAGTTTTAGGTTGCTGTGAGCTGTGATGCCATAGCACTCTACCAAGAGTGACATAGTGAGACTCTGTCTCAAAAATAAACAAAAAGGGCAGCGCCTGTGACTCAAAGGAGTAGGGCACTGGCCCTATATGCCAGAGGTGGAGGGTTCAAACCCAGCCCTGGCCAAAAACCGCCAAAAAAAAAAAGAATACCTTCAACTACTACTACTATTATTATTTCCTATACCTGGATTTTAGGAATGTAGCCTGGAAATGCCGCCTTCTTCTTCTTCTTTTTTTTTTTTTTGTGAGACTGAGTCTCACTTTGTGGCCACCCCCCACCATCCCAGTAGAGTGTTGTAGCATCATAGCTCACAGCAACTTCAAACTCTTGGACTCAAGCAATTCTCTTGCCTTAGCCTTCCAAGTAGGTGGGACTACAGGAGCCCAGTTATTTTTTAGAGATGGGGGTCTCGCTCTCGCTCAGGCTGGTTTTGAACCTGTGAGCTCAGGCGATCTACCTGCCTTGGCCTCCCAGGGTGCTAGGATTACAAGCATTAGCCACTGCGCATGAGCCCCAAAGCCTGGAAATGCCTTCTTAACCTAGGACACCTCAAATGTTTCTTTGAGTCCAATACCCACCTTGTTTGAAAACAGGGACCTAAGGAAAAAAAAAAAGACAGGGACCTACAGCCAGGCACGGTGGCTCATGCCTGTAATCCTAGCACTCTGGGAGGCTAAGGTAGGTGGATAGCTTGAGCCCAAGTTTGAGATGAGCCTTAGTAAAAGCGAGACCCCATCTCTACTAAAAATAGAAAAACTGAGGCAAGAGGATCACTTGAACCCAAGGGTTGGACGTTGTTATGAGCTATGGTGCCATAGCACTGTACCCAGGGCAACAGAGTGAGACTCTGTCTCAAAAAAAAAATAAATAAATAAGAAAATGGAGACCTAGGAAATCACTGCATCTTTCTAGACTCAGCTTAAGTCCCACGTTCCAAGAAATCTTCTTAGATCATTCCAACACTTGGGTGTCTATCCCTCATCCCCAATTCTACCTGTCTGTTCCATTGGTTCTGAGATCACACTTTGCACTTGCTCAATCTGTTCATGTATCATCCCTTGACTAGATGGCAAGTCCCTTGAGAGCCAGAGTCCTGGTTTGCACCTGTCTGGGTCTCCCCAGTTCTGGGACCTAACAGGCATTCAATGAATGTTTGATTGGTTAACTGACCCGGAGCCAAGGCTCTCAGTTCCTTGCCAGGCTCTTCCCCACAGGCCTTTCCTCTCCTGTCCCAACTCAGGAGCCCTCAGAACAGAGGTCTGTATAGCATCAGGAGCAGTCAGCGGGTAAACATCAGTGATACTTGGGTAAGGGACTCAGTGCCAGCCTGAGAACAAGATTCTGAGGAGGAACACATATCTGTCCTCCCTGGTAAGATGCAGACATCCTGCACCTCCACGAACCTCCTACTGAGGGGATAGCCAGAAAAAGGAGGCATGCATTCTTCCTAAGAAGCAATAAGCAAGCCTTCAGTTTTCTCTGCCATTAAGGAAAGGGTTAGTTAGACTAGATCCATGGTTTTCCAACCATTCTCCGAGTAAGGTTTCAAGAAAATGGAGGGTTATATGGCTAAAAAAGACAATGTCCAAAAAAACCACCCAACAAGTTGATGCCTAAGATTCCTTCCACGCTAACATTTTGTTGAAAGCTAGAGTGGCTAGGGAGCAGCTGACTGGGCTAAGTCTGCCCTGCCCCAACTTCACTGGGCCACCCTAGTCTTATAAGGACCACTGCCTTCCAGGCCCCAGATACAAGAAGCATCTGAGAGACAGCTGGTTAGCCAGCAAAGCTGCCAATCCCCATTGAGGATTCACTGTCTGTTCACCCTTCACTAGGAAACATGTTTGTCAGAAAGGAGATAAGGGGTTATGTCAGCCACTCACTTCATTTTTAACTCCTTCTCCTAAAAGCTCTAGCCTCTGACTTCTCCACTCACCTAGGCTGGGGGTAGGAGGCAAATAAGTGCCCTGAGAAGCTGCAACAGCCATCAGAGCACAGGGGAACACTGACCAAAGGCAAGCTGGCCAATCTAACCTCTACTCCCTACTTTGTCCTGCCCAATCCCACTTCTGGGACCCTACTGAGAGAGAGGGCAATTCACCTGCCTAAAGTATCTTTTTCTTTTCCTTCCAAATTCTCAGCAGGATCCATGTTTCAAAAGGCCTTCCTGGGTTCAGGTCTACAGCAAATGAGTAGAATTCTCAATTTATGCACCATATTCACCCTCAGGAAATTCCAACAAATTTGCCCACTGTGGACCACAATCCTGGTCCAACCTGCTCCTAACATAGCCACCATGAATAATTAAACCCAAATATTTAAATACAAATATAATCAGCTAGGCATGGTGGTTTATTCCTACAATCCTAGCACTCTGGGAAGCCGAGGTAGGAGGCTCGCTTGAGGACAGGTGTTCCAGATCAGCCTGAGCAAGAGCGAGCCAGACCCTTCTCTACTAAAAACAGAAAAATTTGTTGGGTGTGGTGGTTCAGTGATCCCAACAACTTGTGAGGCTGAGGCAGGAGGATTACTTGAGCCCAAGAGTTTGAGGTTGTTGTGAGCTAGGTTGAGGCCACGGCACTCCAGCCTGGGCAGCAGAGTAAAATTCTGTCTTCAAAATAAAAAAAACAAACAAATAAGAGCTAGAAATATAATTTAAACACTATTGAGAGTGTAAAAGGAAAATAAAACATAAAATTAACAGAAAAATGCAAAGATTTATATCTTTTGCACAATGAACTAACTGGCCTAATAAATGAAGATCATTTTAACTTAAAACCCCCAAAATCACAGAGATAGTCTCTCCTGTAGTGACATCTAAAGCTCTATCTAGCCATGCTTAATTCTTTCCTCCTTCATTAAACATCATGTTAAGCATTAAAGATTAAAAGTTTAGGCTCGGCGCCTGTGGCTCAACGGGCTAAGGCGCCAGCCACGTACACCTGAGCTGACGGGTTCGAATCCAGCCCGGCCCGCCAAACGATGATGGCTGCAACCAAAAAATGGCCGGGTGTTGTGGCGGGCGCCTGTAGTCCCAGCTACTTGGGAGGCGGAGGCAAGGGACTCGCTTGAGCCCAGGAGTTGGAGGTTGCTGTGAGCTGTGATGCCATAGCACTCTATCCAGGGTGACAGCTTGAGGCTCTGTCTCAAAAAAAAAAAGATTAAAAGTTTATGTGCAGGCCGGGCATGGTGGTTCACGCCTGTAATCCTGGCACTCAGGGAGGCCAAGGCAGGTGGATTGCTTGAACTCACGAGTTTGAGACCAGCCTGAGCAAGAGTGAGACCCCATCTCTATTAAAAATAGAAAAATTATGGGTGGAGCCTGTGGCTCATCGAGTAGGGTGCTGGCCCCATATACCAAGGGTGGCGGGTTCAAAACCTGCCTCAGCCGAACTGCAAAAACAGAAAAATAGCTGGGTGTTGTGGTGGACGCCTGTAGTCCCAGCTACTCGGGAGGCTGAGGCAAGAGAATCGCCTAAGCCCAGGAGGTTGCTGTGAGCTCTGTGACACCACGGCACTCTACCGAGGGCGATAAAGTGAGACTCTGTCTCTACAAAAAAAAAAAAGGCAAGGGAAGAACTGTGCCAAACAAGTTCTGAAGACCACAGCCTCATAGCCTGGCCATAACTTCTCCAGCATTGCCCTCCTACCCCATACATGGGTATACTTCTGGAAAATTATGGAGCAGAATTCCTGTAGCCGCCTCATACAGAAGAGCCCTGAGCAGCCTTTCACAAAACTGAGCCCAAAGTGAACTCAATGGCCTCTTTTTTCAGAGGGTTTAAAACAGACCCGATACCTTGGGTATATTTGTCCAAAAGGCAGTGGAGAAATTGTAGCAGTTGGTCTCATCGTATTTCTTAACCTGTTCAAGCCTTCATTTTCCCATCTATGAAATGAGAACATTAGACACTAAGGTCCTTCCCAGCTATAATTTGATGCTGGTTCATTTATTCATTAACTCATTTACTTATTCACTCACTAATGCATTCAAATGCTGGGTGGCTCCATTGTGCCAGGCCCTGAAGCAGTGAAGGAGAGCCTCATGGAGCTCCTGTGCTAACCCAGGAGACAGCCAATAAACAAAGAATTTATGACTCGAAGCCTACAGCCCAGCGGTTATGGCACCAGCCACATACACCGAGGGTGGAAGTTCAAACCAGCCTGGGCCAGCTAAACAACAATGACAACTGCAACAAAAAAATAGCTGGGCGTTGTGGCGGGCACCTGTAGTCCCAGCTACTTGGGAGGCTGAGGCAAGAGAATCACTTAAGCCCAAGAATTGGAGGTTGCTGTGAGCTGTGAGCACTCTACCAAGGGCACCATAGTGAGACTCTGTCTCAAAAAAAAAGGTGGCATCGGTGGCTCAAAGGAGTGGGGTGGTGAGTTCAAACCCAGTCCCAGCCAAACACTGCAAACAAAAAAAAAAAAAACAATGAATTCACAAAGAATTATTTAATTAAAATTGTGTTTAGGTTCTACCACAATTTCTTTAGGTTAGGTTCCACCATTTCTTCTGGGTGCCAAAAGAACAACTAATAGGAACCCTCAGCACACATCCTGGGGATGGCAGGGATTGGGTGAAGAAGACTGCTTCAAGGAAATGACATCCAATCTACCTAGTAACTAAAGAAGTCGAGTGAGTAAGGCAAAAGATAGGAACAGCTCCCTAAATACTCCTTTCTCTCCCTTTAAATCCTGTTTCTAAGTCTCTCTTGCTTCTTCAAATGTCATTTGCCAGCTACCAACCACATTCCCCACGGGGCCCACAAATGTCCTCATTCTTAAAAGACAGAGGCTAGAGTGTCTTCCCAGAAGCACCTCCTGGGAACCAAGTGGCGAATACACAGGTATGGGAAAAAAGCAATGGAGATTAACACATAGCTCCCTCCCTCACAGTTCACAGTCCATGGGAGAGATGCAGAGATGCGGACAGGAACAAATGGCCACAGTGCCGAGTGAGAAGGATTATTCCAGAGACAGTCAAACCAAGTCAGACCTAAAATGATGGTCATAGTGCTTGGATCTCTTTAGAAGTGATAGGACCAGAAGTACCCAGAAAAATCTAAACCCAAGGTTAACCCCAAACACGTGTTATCAGTCTCATCTCCCATAAGACCTGCCTATAATGCAGGAGGGATGAAGCAGAGAATGCACTGATCACCAGCTTCCAGGTGCCCACTGGACATAGTCACGGGACGATCTGCCATCCAAAACATCTGCTACGCATCCCCCTAAACTTTCATGGACATACTCTGGACTTCCTTAAGTCCCTTCCTGCTCTAGTGCTCTCTCAGCTTGCCGTTTATTGCTTTATAGCCCAAGACTGCTGAGCTGCACTGACCTCTGCTCAGAACTGTCCTTCAGTCATGTTCTCATTTTATGAAGACCAATGGTAGTTCTGCCTGACTCAGGGATACCAGCCGCTCCCAACCCCAGGCCCCAGCCAGACCATACTGATGTCATTTGTCACCCAAACACCTATGGACTTTCCCCCTTTTCCCCAGACCCTCCTGATTTTTGCCCTGTGATAAAGGAATTTTAAGCACTCTAAGTTGGCGGACAGAGAAACAACTTTCACAGGAATTTCTGGGGAGTTTGAATACCTACAGAGTTTATGTGGTTTACACTAGCCAAAGGGAAATCTTACTTGAGGGTAGTCTAGATGGGTTGTCCAGGTCCCTCCCAGGCTATGGAAGCCTCCTTCCCTTCTGCTTAGGTAACTTCTGGCCTCTGGGATCCCTTATGCCACTAGTCACGCAGGAGTTGGAGCTGGCACCTGCACTACAACTAGGGCTGTACCTACATTTATTACCTCCTCAGTGTTCTCGCCTCCGCCATCCTTGCCCGAGCTGCTGGGCTTGGCCGTGCCTTTGGCAAGCTTGGGGGGCTCCTGCAGGGAGAAAATAGAGGTAAGGATAGCAGATGCTAGGAAAAGAGGGAGGCCTAATCTGGACCCCTTATATCTTTGTTGCAACTATCCTCTGTCCAACTGAATCAATCAGTCAATCAATTAGAAACTACCTTGTGCGGGAGAAGGGAGTAAGGGTGGGGCACGGTGGATTGTACTCAAAGGGACAAAGGCATATTCTGTCCCTCCAAGGAGTTTAGAATCTAATTAGGAAGTTATCCCTAACATACACTAATTAAGCACGAGACTACTCTTCCATCTTTCACCTTACCAGGCTGGTACAGAGGCTGGGCCTGCGAGGGCCTTCAGTCAGGTCAGAACCAGGGTGGGAAGGCTTAGGGGAAAACCATCAGGGAATGACCTGCTCAAACTGGCTCTGGCTAACATGGTCAGAGAAGTGCCAGAGGCTTTTATGCTGGAGGGAAGGAAATCACCTCTTTTCCCTCAGGGCCATCTGGGAAGACTGGGAGGCATTTTTTAGATGTCACAAATAATACCTAGACAAGAGGATACTACTGGTATTTAATCAGTGGGTCCCAGGGATGCTAGAGGGTGAGTAAGAGGTACAGGAATTGTCCCATTAAAAATGCCAAGAGCACCTTGTTTGACAAGCACTGGGACAGGGATGGGGCAAAGCCCTTATCTGTTATAAACAGTGAACACCAGTCTGAAATTTCACTTGGGATCCTGGTAGCTGGCTCAGAGCCCTAGCCAGCCCAGCATCTCTTCCTATGTAAAGGGCCAGAAAAAAGCAACTGCACAGGGACAGAATGGGGAAAATGTGAAAAAGACTTGGGGACTTAGGTCTTTACTAGAAGCTCAACACAAATCATCTGTGTGCCATGGCAACCACTACAGCCTACACGACCTTCCATCCTGTTAATAGACCCGTGTAGAGTGCTTGCCACTGACGGGGTCATCCTGAGGGATCTGGTTCAGTTGCAATCATCAGACTTTGGAATGAGCAATGACAAATCCAAGTTTTTCTCAGAGAGAAATGCAAGTCACACTGGGAGTTGATTCAAAAGCATGTCCCAAGAGCAACAGCTGCAAGAACTGGGATATTTAACAATTAAAGGCAGGAGTCATGGGAGATGAGGAGATGCCATGTGGACTGAAGATGCAACTTGTCCACATGGACCCAAAGACTGAAGTTGCAGGAAGTTAGGCTGAAGCTCTAAACCAGGAAGAATTTTCTCACAGAGCAGTTGCTGGCTACCTAGTAAAGCTGAAAACTCCCCAACCCTGAAAGCATTCAAACAGAGGCTGGGTGACCTCATGTAAAACATGTTGCAAAAGGGATTCAAGCCTTAAATGAGGACTAGATTGGACAATCTTGGAAATCACTTTCAGCTCTGAGATTCTGCAATTCAACAGCAGCCAAGCCCCTTCAGTGAGAAGTGTTAAATCGAGTGATTTTGACTATGGGGGCAAAAGGATTTCAGGGAGAAGAGAGCTTTGTGTGGGCTGAAGCTGGGGGAAGGTTTCTTGGGGGCGAGAAGAAAGGTGTGGTATGGAGCAGCTCCACACAGTAGCACAAGGGGGAAATGGCCCCTTCTTAGGGCTGAGCACTCTCTCACTGCCCCCTGACCTAGCTGGCCACACTGACTACTTGTTGGTAGTTCTGAGCTTAGGCTGGGGCAAAGCATGGAAGAAACACAGGCGGGACACAACACTGACGTGTCTGCCTGCACTCACCCCAGACATAGGTTCCTTGGACAAAGCTGACCCATCTTTGTACATGTCTGCTCTCTCTGCTTGATCACAAGCTGCCTATTCTTTTTTGTACTCTTCCACCCACCCTAAAGCACGCAGGATGATGCCTGAGACATCTCTATCAGGGAATGTACCTAAGAGAGATCCAGTTGCCTTGGTGTGCAGGTGTGAGTAGGCATGGGAGAACCAGGCCCACCACCCTTGCTCCCTGGTTCCTGCAGAACAGGTAAAGTGCAAACATTTCAAGCACTGCACAGCACCATGGTGAAGAGTATGTGTTTGAGGGCCAGGTGCGGTGGCTCATGCCTGTAATCTTAGCACTCTGGTAGGCCGAGGTGGGTAGATTGCTTGAGCTCACAAGTTAGAGACCAGCCTGAGCAAGACCAAGACCCCATCTCTTAAAAATAGCCGGGCATTGTGTTGGGCACCTGTAGTCCCAGCTATTTGGGAGGCTGAGACAAGAGGTTTGCTTGAGCCCAAGAGTTTGAGGCTGCTGAGAGCTATGACGCCATGGCACTCTACCAAGAGCAACAAAGTGAGACTCTCTCTCAAAAAATAAAGAGAGAGAGAATGAGTTTAGAGTCAGCCCTGTGTTTGGGGCCCAACTCTTACTAGCTATATAATTATGGGCAAGTAGTTTTCTAGCCTTTCTGAGCTTCAGTTTCCTAATCTATTAAATAACAACAATCACAGTAAACACCTCCCTTAGCACAGTGTCTGGCACATGCAAGCCCTAAAGTTAGTCAATGTTATTACTATTATTATCAATAAAAAGAAAGTGGGAGGGGGCTGGGCCTATGGCTCAGTGGGTAGGACGCTGGCCCCATATACTGTGGGTGGCGGGTTCAAACCCGGAACTGGCCAAACTGCAACAAAAATAGCTGAGCATTGTGGTGGGCACCTGTAGTCCCAGCCACTTGGGAGGCTGAGGCAAGAGAATCGCCTAAGCCCAGGAGTTGGAGGTTGCTGTGAGCTGTGTGATGCCGCAGCAGTCTACTAAGGGCAATAAAGTGAGACTCTGTTTCTACAAAAAAAAAAAAGAAAGAAAGTGAGAGGGAACAGGAGCCCCCCACTCAGGAACATAACAGACTTAAAAGTCATATCACAACATGAGGAAAAGGGAGGGATGTAAATTCCCCCAAGAAAATGACCTATCACCTATCCACTAAGCACCTACTGTGTGCAAGGGAGGTGCCAAACCAAAATGGAGTTTATGTATTATTTCAAGGGGAAAGAAAAAGACTTGTCCACAATTAATTCCAGTCCAAAGCCAAACAAAAATGGGCCATAAATGGCCTACCAAGTATTTTGCAAATCCAAGAAAGGGAGAGTTCACTCCTGACTGAGTGTTCCGAAAGGCTTCCAGGAAGAGGCTGTGAAAGATGGCCAGGACTGGGACCAGCAGATATGAAGAAGAAAGGGCCCCATCCAGAGCAAACCTCAGTCACATTGTCACCCTACTCCTCAGAGCTTGCCAACCATTGAAAGTGGCCAAAGGCAGCCAAAAATCAAAGGCAGAAAGTTAAACCTTTTTAGCTCCATGCACCAATCCTTTCAACACCTTTCCCAATCAATTACTTATAACCATAGTCCTAGCAAGTCTAATGAAGGATTTCTCTTCTTCTCAATCAATCATTCTAACAGGCAAAGGCCTTCTGCAAATGGGATAGTATCTGCCCAAAAAACCAAAAACTACAGATGAGTGGAGACCTCACCAACTTCCCCTAAATTCCATAACCCTCTGCCCCTAGTGTGGCTGATTTCTGTGTGCATCACTTTATAACTGAGTTGCCCAAACCACCTCCAAGCGCCCATTCCCCAAGAACAGGGCCTGGATGAGGCACAAAACCCTGTCCAGATCTAGAAGGTTCAACACCTAGTACATCATCACCAACCCTATACTCAGAACCTCAGGCCCTGAGGGGTTATAGGAACAAGCCAGAATCACAGATGGCAAATATACATTGGCCCTAGGATAAAAAGTTGGACTGGTAAGTCAGAGACAGCAGCCTACTAACCCAGTCAGCCAGAGGGCAAATTAAAGCAATACATCTCTGGGGTCATCATGCAGGGGCCCCAAATACAGGGCAGTGCCAGGAGAGGAGAAGCTGGGGGAGGCTGGAACTGGTATCCTAGCATCCTGTGTGTGAGTCTGTACCTCAAAGGAACCACATCTCTGAGTCAGACCTCAGCAACAGCAGGGAACAGAGGGTAGAAAAAGGCAGGGATGAGGAACAGAGGAAGAGGGCATGGAGGAAGAAGAGGAAGGTAAAGAAGACAACATGAAGAAATAGTCATGTCAGGACATCATAATAAAGGCATAGGTGTCCAAGGGTAGCTGGCCTACAGAGTAAGAAGGAACACTAATCTGACAGTGAGGGAAGATCCCTGATTTGAAGGTAGTATGCCTCAGGAAAGGCAGAAATCCAGCACTGATGCAAAAAAAGGAAAAATGCAAAGGTTATCCTAGGATTAGAGTAAGGGGAGGAGCCTGCTCAGATTAGGAAAGGTGACTGATCTAGGATGCACCAGGGAGCCAAGTTGATGTTAGGAGGGCTGTGGTACATAAAAGGCCCTTAAGTCAGGAGATCTGATATTGCAGCTGGGCCTCCAGCAGGCTGTGTGACCTTGGACAAGTCCCTTCCCCTGTTGGGGCTTCAGTCTCTTCATCTGTACCACTAGGGATTGTACTGTCTGCGCTCAGAGGTCCGTTTTAGCACTGATGATCTGAGGTTCCATCAACAGAAAGAAGGGCTCTGTCCTAGCTTACAAGTTTGTGTGTGAAGGAAGAAGTAGAGGGAGGGGCCTAGGTCAGATCTGGGTGGTGAAGACTGAAAGCAGCGCTGTTCTAGGTCAGGGGCTTGGAGTGGATAGAGAAGAGGTTGTAGAGGACTGTAGAGTGGCAGGTCCAAGCTGGTAAGAAGAGGAGCAAAGGGGCTGCGCAGAGCAGGGGGGAGGCAGTTCTGGAGGGAGGTGCAGTTTCAGATGAAGAGCAGTCCCAAATAGGTGGGGGACGAGGGACTGGGGCTGGAGGCGGGGCTGGGGGAGCTGGGCAGTGACCTGGAAATGGAGCGGATCTGGAGGAAGGAGGTTACCCTGGGCCAGAGGTAAGAGAAGAAATGGAGGGAGGGAGAGGGGTGTATTTGGGGTGAATCTCTCTGGGACAAGGTGAGAAAGCTATCCTAGCTGCAGCACCGGCCGGGGGTGCTGCCAGCCGCGGGGGCGGAGGGCTGGCCCGTGAGTGCTGCGGGGGCCGGACGGGAGGGTCAGTCTGGGGCTGTCCCGGGCCTGGCTCGGGCCCCTCCCAGAGCTCCAAGCAGGCCCCAATGCGGAGGCGCGCGGGGGAAAGGCCATGCTCACCTTCTCCTTTTTCAGTTTATAGGGCATTTCGGCCCGTCCGGACCCGGCACAGCTCCTGCGGCCCCGATCCGGCTCCGGCTTTGCTCGGCCGCACTCGGCCCGCTCGGCGTCTCTTCGCCACCGCCTGCGCGCTGCGCCCGGGTCGAGCGGTGTCTGCGCCTCCAATTGGCCCGAACTCTTACAAACCTGCCTGACAACCAGGCGCCGCCTCCTCCGATTGGTCATTGGAGCCAAGATGCTTCTTTTTTTTCTCATTGGAAAGAAAGAGTACAAACCGCCAGGGTTCCACTCCCAGAATTGGTTGAAGTGGGAGGTCCCGCCTGAAAGTGGGTCGAGCTTAGCGAAGGAGGCGGGGATATGGGGAAACCCAAGCTTGGCTGGGAGTGCTGCGCTTCAGCGTCTGTTGTGCGTCGGCTGCGGCCATTCTTCCCAGCGCTTGGATCTCTGTTCCTTTCCTTTTTAAGTGGCTCTCATTTTCCCCACAGTGCAACTCCGTCCAGTCAGAACTAGAGGAAAGAAGCCCTAAGACGAAGGGCACTTTTATTCAATGGGGTAATTAATACTAATTGCAGATGCAAAATTAGTGCAGAGAGCTCCCCAAGAACCATCCAGGGCATCTGCTTCCTCCGACAGGAGTTGCAGAACATAAAGGGCTGGGACCCGGGCGAAATGAGATGAGAATACTTGATTTGTTGCAACTTTAGGAACAGGGTCCTCGTTCCTACTACAGATGTCCTGGGATTGAGGAACCAGCTAAATTTGAGCAGTTGGGAATGCAGTGGAAAAGCCACCTTATTGTTGAGCATCTTGGAGAATGCTCAACACTCTGTCCAAACCAATATTCTAATGGGTAAGAGTTCCTACCCTGAAGGAGTTCACAGCCTGGTGAAGTTTACAGACTTGTATAAACAGATGATTAAGATACAGTGTAATACATTACACAAATCTAGAGGCGACATAGAGGAATAGGTTTCAGACAGGCTACTCCAGTTGCAGAATGACTACGTCAGGAAACTGGAGAAGGTTCATCAAGAGTAAGCCTGCAGGCCGGGCATGATGGTTCGCGCCTGTAATCCTAGCACTCTGGAAGGCAGAGGCGGGTGGTTAGCTTGAGTTCACGAGTTTGGGACCAGCCCCCGTCTCTACTAAATATAGAAAAACTGAGGCAAGAGGATCACTTGAGTCCAAGAGTTGGAGGTTACTGTGAGCAATGATGCCACGGCGACAGAGTGAGACTCTGTCTCAAAAACACGAACAAACAAACAAAAAAAACGGAGCGGCGCCCGTGGCTCAGTGGTTAGGGCACTGGCCCCATATACCGAGGGTAGCGGGTTCGAACCGGGCCCTGGCCAAATAGCAACAAAAAAATAGTTGTGGCAGGTGCCTGTAGTCCCAGCTACTTGGGAGGCTGAGGCAAGAGAATCGCCTAACCTCAAGAACTGGAGGTTGCTGTGAGCTGTAACGCCATGGCACTCTACCGAGGGCAGCAAAGTGAGCCTCGTGTCTCAAAAAAATAAAATAAAATAATAAAAAATAAAATAAGCCTGCATAGCCAGGTTGAGGCAAGAGGATCTTTTGAGCTCAAGAGTTTGAGATTGCTGTGAGCTATAATGCCAGGGTACTCTACCCATGGTGACATAATAGACTCCACCTCAGAAAAAAAGGCCTGCATGGTGGCAGGTGCCTATAGTTCAACTACTGATAAGGTTGAGTTGAGAGAATTGCTTGAGCTCAAGAGTTCAAGGCTATAGTCCACTGTAATCATGCCTGTGAATAGCCACTGATTCCAGCCTGTGCTAAAGAACAAGACCTTGTGTCAAAATAAACAAACAAATAATTATTTAAGTCTGTAGTCCCCGACTAGGAGAGCCATGGGAATGGAGATGAAGAAGAGAGGATGGAGTGGGAAACACATAGAATCAACAGGATGTGATGATTCATGAGATTGTAGGGGGATTGCAACAGAAAGGGAAGAGTTGAGGATGACTTCTAGAAGTGGTCAGACATGTAAGAGGAAAACTGGTGTCATAATGGCAAAGGAAATACAAGAGGATTGATCAGTAGAGTCAGAAAGATAAAGATGGAACAGCATCATCTTGATTCTGCAATTAGGAAATTACAGGTGAATTTTGCCTATGAAATTTTAGAGGAGTGGGGAAAAGTTTTTAGTAGAATAAGTTTAGTAGGATTCTTCTTATTGAAGAATAAGAGGTAAGGAAGTGAAGACAACAAGTATAAAGATCTTACAGCAAGTATTAATAGTATTTGGCTTTCAGTGACTACTGATGATTTCAAGGTAACACAAAGTGGACTGCATGCAAACCATTATTTAGTGGGAGGAAATTCTGAGAGGAAAGGACATTTATTTGCAGATGGCTATTTGTGTCTGTAAGAGTACTGATCCAGGCAGGATACCAAATATATTTACCCATTCCCAAGAGCACCACAGTCCTGCGGCCTAGAGTTTTGCCTGCTACTGTATAAAGGCATATCTAGGCATATCCTCTTTGGACCTATGCCATCATCTAGACAGTCTTTGGTCCCTCTGGGAGGCAGGGAATAGAGTCACATATACTAGTACCACCAAATGGGAACTTTCATCTTTGTGAACCCAATAGATAGTGTATTTTTGCATGCTGTTTTAAAGACGTAGGAGTGGACAATTTCATATTCAGGACTGGAGGTACCTCCAGGAACTACAATCAGACACTGGTTTTTGTTTTGTTTTTTGTTTTTGAGACAGTCTCACTCTGTCACCCTGGATAGAATGCCCTGGTGTAATACCTCATAGCAACCTCAAACTCTTGGGCTTAAGTGAGCCTCTGGCCTCAGCCTCCTATGTAGCTGGGACTACAGGTGTTCTCCGTCACGTTTGGCCAGTTATTCTATTTTTGGTGAAGATGGAGTCTCACTCTCGCTCAAGCTGGTCTTGAACTCCTGAACTCAAGCAACTCACCAGCCTTGGTCTCTCAGAGTGTTAAGATTACAGGTGTGAGCCACCACATCTGGCCTATAGTCAGACATTTAAAAATATTTTCCTATCAGCCGGGCGTGGTGGCTCACACCTGTAATCCCAGCACTCAAGAGGCCAAGGTGGATGGATTGCCTGAGCAAAGGTTCGAGACCAGCCTGAGCAAGAGAGAGACCGCATCTCTAAAAATAGATGGGTGTGGTGGGTGCCTGTAATCCCTGCTACTCGGGATGCAGAGGCAAGAGAATCGCTTGAGCCCAAGAGTTTGAGGTTGCTGTGAGCTGTGACACCATGGCACGCTACCAAGGATAACAAAGTGAAACTCCTTCTCAAAAAAAGAAAAAAAAAAAAAAAAAAGGTGGCGCCTGTGGCTCAGTCGGTAAGGTGCCAGCCCCATATACCGAGGGTGGTGGGTTCAAACCCGGCCCCGGCCAAACTGCAACAAAAAAGTAGCCAGGCATTGTGGCAGGTGCCTGTAGTCCCAGCTACTCAGGAGGCTGAGGCAAGAGAATCACCTAAGTCCAGGAGTTGGAGGTTGCTGTGAGCTGTGTGATGCCACGGCACTCTACGGAGGGCAATAAAGTGAGACTCTGTCTCTACAAAAAAAACAAACAAAAAAAAAAAAAACGAAAAACTGGTTCTGGCACCTGTAGCTCAGTGAGTAGAGTGCCAGTCACATACACCAAAGATGGTGGTTTCGAGCCTGGCTTGGGCCTGCTAAACAACAATGACAACTGCAACCAAAAAATAGCCGGGTGTAGTGGCGGCTGTCTGTTGTCCCAGCTACTGAGGAGGCAAGAGAATCGCTTAAGCCCAAGAGTTTGACGTTGCTGTGAGCTGTGATGCCATGGCACTCTACCCAGGGCAACATAGTGAGACTCTGTCTCAAAAAAAACAAAACAAAACAAAAAAAAAAAAACAAAGAAAGAAAGAATAAGAAAATAAAAAAAGAAAGAAATTTTTAAAAACCCCAACAAAAACTTTCCTGTCTTTCTTGGAATAGAAATACCTACCGAGCCAGGTGTGCATTTTCACTCCTGTAGTTCCACCTATTCAGAGCTCAGGATGAGAGGATAACCTAAGCCAGGAGTTCAAGTCCCACTTGGATATAGTGAAATCTTGTCTCTCTTAAAAAAAAAAAAAGAAAGAAAGAAAGAATTTACAGCATGTAAATCTAACATTCAACTGGTAGACACTTCACTTGAAAATTTTTCAGGGATGTATAACACACAGTGTAAGAGATTGCCTCAAGACACAGCTGTGAAGGAAAGGAGAAAGGTGGGCAGTAGTTGGAAGAGAATGCAGAGTCCAGAAAGAGGAGATTGCCACCATTCAATCCATTGATTGTAAGTGAAAATAATTCAGTTTTGTTTTGTTTTGAGACAGACTCTCACTCTGTTGCCCAGGCTGGAGTGTCATGCATCAGCCTAGCTCACAGCAATCTCAAACTCTTGGGCTCAAGAGATCCTCCTGGCTCAGCCTCCACAGTAGCTAGGACTACAGAGCACTTGCCACAACACCTAGCTTATTTTTCTATTTTAAGTAAACATGGGGCTTCTCTCTTGCTCAGGCTGGTCCCAACTGAGTTCAGGCAATCCACCTGCGTTGGCCTCTCAGAGTGCTAGGATGAAAATCCTTAGCCCTGAACACCTTGCCCGGCTGAAAATAATTGTTAATAATTGGAAATGTGGCCTACCACTGTCTGAGCGTTGTATAGAGCAGTGGGGGTGGAGACAAGGATGGAATCTAAGTAACAGCACAGGTGTGAAGCAGGTTGTTGGTTTGCTGCTTATGACAGAGACCCTGCCCCTCTCCGGGATAGAAACAGTGGGTAGGTCTCCAGTTTGCAAGAATTAAGGGGAGGAGGCTATGAGAGGGAGAAGCTGCTTTGTCTCTGATTCTTGGTGGGAGCAGAACGAACACAACAATGAACAGGACAAGAAGCACTGGAACGTGGGTT
Source organism: Perodicticus potto (assembly GCA_963574655.1). Classification (NCBI taxonomy): domain Eukaryota; kingdom Metazoa; phylum Chordata; class Mammalia; order Primates; family Lorisidae; genus Perodicticus; species Perodicticus potto. The sequence goes on from CAUYRH010089642.1 coordinate 26,492, forward strand.
TTGTGTAGGATGTGCTAGAACAGGTGTGGCAGCACCAAGCACTCCACTTTATATGAATCACATATAGTAACGCAGTCAGCAGCCACTACACCATCAGCAAGTCTGAGACAGTTTTCCAATCCTACCACTCCCTCGTTCAACCTTCCCTACAATCCTAAAAACTCAGCGCCCTTAGTTCCACAGTGGAAACGTCAAGAGTTCCACGTAGGAATCAACTCCTTCCTAAACATTCCACTCTCAGATCTCAGCACTGGGCCCCGCTGTCTGGGTCATACAGACTGCTCGTACATCAGCCAATAAACTGTTAAGTACATGCTCCCGGGCAAGATAGTTGAGAGGCCCGACTCCCATTGAAAGGAAGGCAAAGCCCTGTAAACACAGGTTCAAAGGGCGCATGCTTAAAGGCTAAGCAACCGCAGTCTTTGTGGTTACTGTCTTCGAGGCAGGGTCCAGATCAATCCCAGGAGCAGCGCACCAAGCATGCGCGTTACACTCGTCGCTCCTCCCATTTTTCTTCACACCTCCTCTGACGGAAGCGGAAACGGCGCTCGCTCGGTGGAATAGTCCCGCTAGCTGGCTCCGGAAGCGGTATTCCTTCACCTGCCTCGTTGGTCTCCTGTCAACATGGCGTTGGCTGTCTTGCGGCTTCTGGAACCTTTTCCGACCGAGACGCCCCCGTTGGCAGTGCTGCTGCCGCCTGGGGGCCCGTGGCCGGCGGCGGGGCTGGGCATGGTGCTGGCCCTGCGGCCTGCAGGGGAGAGCCCAGCAGGGCCCGCGCTGCTAGTGGCGGCCCTGGATGGGCCGGGCGCGGGGACCGAGGAGCAAGGTCCCGGGCCCCCGGAGCTGCTGGTTAGCCGCGCGCTACTGCGGCTCCTGGCTCTGGGTTCCGGTACGCGGGTGCGGGCGCGGCCAGTGCGGCGGCCCCCGGCGCTGGGCTGGGCGCTGCTCGGCACCTCGCCGGGGCCCACGCTCGGACCGCGAGTCGGGCAGCTGCTGGTGAGGCGCGGAGAGGCCCTGCCAGTGCCTGGACCGCGGGTCCTGGAGACGCGGCCGGCGTTGCAAGGACTGCTGGGCCCAGGAACTCGGTTGGCTGTGACTGAGCTACGCGTGCGGACCAGACAGTGCTCGGAGATTGGGGACCGCAGCCGGCCCCCACCTCCACCCATGGTGTCCTCATTTGCTGTTTCTGGCACAGTCCGGCGACTCCAAGGAGTTCTGGGGGGAACTGGAGATTCACTGGGAGTGAGCCGGAGTTGTCTTCGTGGCCTCGGCCTCTTCCAGGGAGAATGGGTATGGGTGGCCCGGGCCGGGGAGCCATCAAATACTTCCCAGCCACACTTGGTCACAGTACAGGTACTAGAACCTCCTTGGGACCTCTGTGAGAGGCTGGGACCTGGCTCTGGGCAGCTGAGAGAGCACCTGGCTGACGGACTGGCGTTCGTGCCTGCCACGTTGGCTTTTAATCTCGGCTGTGACCCTTTGGAAGTGGGAGAACTCAGCATTCAGGTAGGAGACAGGACTGAGGTCAGGAGTGTTTCCTCTTATGCCCTCTTCTCTGTCTTAACTGAATTAGAAGACTAGAGCTGTAGAATTTAGGTCTCTTATTCTATATGGTCTTGGACTTTCACTTGATGTCTCTTAGAGCTGCTTATTCATTCTCTATAATCAAAGCATCATAAGCCTTCATAGTGTAGTAGTGTAGTTAGTGTTGCATACACAGGGCTTTCATTTGTTCAGGTGTGTGGGGAACCTGCAGCCTCAAGGCCATATGTAGCCCCTCAACCAAATCCAAACTTTACAGAACAAATTATTTTACTAGAAGGATTTGTTCTGTAAATTTGGATTCAGTCAAAAGGCTGTACTCATGTATCCAGAAGGCCACATGGCTCCTGGATACATGATACGTGACCCTGAGGCTGCTGGTTCCTTACCCCTCAATGCCCATCCTTTTCCTCAGTGTCCATCTAAAGGTGACACCTTCTTCACAAAGCCTTTCATAGTCTCACCACCACAAATATAACATGACTTCTTCCTCATATAGCATTTTGTACCTTTCTTGGGGCATTTACTTTATTTGGCTTGGTTATGATTACATAATCTGTCTAATCTTCAATTACATATTGTAAATTGAAGGAAAGGGCTCTTTATTATCTTTGCAGCCTGGTGTTTAATTTTGTTATTTTTTATTAAATACATCCCAGAGAAGTTTTTGTTTTCTGCCTTTACTTCAAGAAGACAGTTGCATGTAGGGGGGCTCAAATACAGTATAATGTTTATAGGCTGGTACTGTACAATTAAATATAAAGTAATTAAAACTAAATTGAGTAAAAAATTCAGTTCTTCAGTTGCTTCAGCCACATTTGGTGGGGGGTAGGGAGGCTCAGCCTCCTAGGTAGCTGGGACTATAGGTGCATACCAACACACCTAGCAATTTTTTTTTGGGGGGGGTCACCCTTGGTAGAGTGCTGTGGCATCATAGCTCATAGCAGCTTCAAACTCTTGGGCTCAAGTGATCCTCTTGCCTCAGGTTTTTTTTTTTTTTTTTTTTGAGACAGAGCCTCAAGCTGTCACCCTGGGTAGAGTGCTGTGGCATCACAGCTCACAGCAACCTCCAACTCCTGGGCTTAAGCGATTCTCTTGCCTCTGCCTCCCAAGTAGCTGGGACTACAGGCGCCCACCACAAAGCCTGGCTATTTTTTGGTTGCAGCCATCGTTGTTTGGCGGGCCTGGACTGGATTTGAACCTGACAGCTCAGATGTATGTGGCTGGCGCCTTAGCCGCTTGAGCTACAGGCACCGAGCCACAGGTTTTCATTTTTAGTAGAAATGGGGTCTCTGGATGGCACCGGCCCCAGATACCAAGGGTGGCAGGTTCAAACCTGGCCCTGGCCAAACTGCAACAAAAAAATAGTGGGGCATTCTGGTGGGCACCTGTAGTCCCAGCTACTCGGGAGGCTGAGGCAAGAGAATCGCCTAAGCCCAGGAGTTGGAGGTTGCTGTGAGCTGTGATGGCACAGCACTCTACTGAGGGCAATAAAGTGAGACTGTCTCTAAAAAAAAAAAAGAAATGGGATCTCACTCTTGCTCAGGCTGGTCTCAAAACTCCTGAGCTGGGCGGCGCCTATGGCTCATTGAGTAGGGCGCCCGCCCCATATACCAAAGGTGTCGGGTTCAAACCCATGCTCGGCCTAACTACAAAAACAGAAAAATAGCCGGGCGTTGTGGCAGGCGCCTGTAGTCCCAGCTACTCAGGAGGCTGAGGCAAGAGAATTGCCTAAGCCCAGGAGTTGGAGGTTGCTGTGAGCTGTGTGACGCCACGGCACTCCACTGAGGGTGATAAAGTGAGACTTTGTCTCTACAAAAAAAAAAACAATACTCCTGAGCGCAAGCAATCAATCCGTCCACCTCCCAGAGTGCTGGGATTACAGGTATGAGCCACCACGCCCAGCCACACATCTCGCTAATTAAAAAAAAATTTTTTGTTTTTGGAAACAGAGTATCACTTTGTCACCCTTAGTAGAGTGCTGTGGTGTCACAGCTTACAGCAACATGAAACTCTTAGGCTCAATTAATTCTCTTGCCTCAGCCTCCGGAGTAGCTAGGAGGACAGGTGCCTGCCACAACGTCTGGCTATTTTTAGAGATGGGGGTCTCACTCTTCCTTAGGTTGGTCTCAAACCTGTGAGCTCAGGCAATCCACCCGCGTTGGCCTCCTAAAGCGCTAGGATCAAAGGTGTGAGCCACTGCACCCAGCCTAAAAAAAATTTTTTTTAAAAGAGATGGGGTGTTGCTGTATTGCCTATGGTGATCTCAAATTCTTAGCCTCAAGAAGAACTAAAGTGTTGTGATTATAGATGTGAGCCATAGGGCCTGGTCACTTTAGTCACATTTTAAGTGCTCAGTGGCCACATGTAGGTATAGAATATTTCCATCATTGTAGAAGGTGCTATTGGGCAATGCTGGAGTAACCAATTAATATTATGGGATGTCAGGAACTCTTTCAGCTTCAGTGAGATCATATCTTTTTCCCAGTCACTTAATGTTAATCCCAAGGCTTGCCTGGTGTCACCCAAAGGATTTGTGGGAATGAATGTCTTTACTATTTCACTGGCTCTGGGCCAAGTTTTTGGAGCTAGAGTCAAGAAAGGAGATAGCATCTCTTCTTGCTGCCTGTTAAAGGGAAAAGTTTGTTTTCTAGGGAAGATAGAAGTATTCACCTTTGCTACCTCAGGCCCTACCTCCCCCAAGCCTTGTGATTAGGGGAAGAATAGAAGATGAAAGTAGGTAAATTGGCTGCTAAGAGAGCAGAGCCTATGTCCGTAGGAAAAGTTTATAAAGTGGTGGTTATTTCTCTAATAGAGGTTCTTGGAAGGCTCCATTGCCCCTGAAGACAAAGGAAGCTGCTCACTGCTGCCTGGGCCTCCATTTGCCAGAGAGTTACACATTGAAATTGTGTCTTCTCCCCACTACAGCACTAATGGAAATTATGACCATGTTCTTTACCGGCACTTTCAGACACCCAGGTTAGCTACTTACCCTTTGAAAGAGAATAGCATATCACCCTTACCACTCTCCTCTCCCATGCCTTAGATCCATGTTCCCCAGAGCTTCCTGTTATAGGAAGCCACGTTTTAGGCAAATTGTAGATAGGAACCTCTCATTATGTCAAGCAGACCACAAAAGAGAAATCTAAACAATGTGAATTTGGGTACTCTAAACAGAAACCTGTCTGATTAAAGAGGCTTCCAAAAGAACTAGGATCTTCCTCTGCCCCTCTCTGGAATCTGATCCCCAAGTCTTTCCACCATTTCCTTCAGTCCATCCTAGGTCTGGCGTGTTCCCTAGAGAATTGCTTGGGACCTCTTGGGGGCAGGGGGGAGATGTGTCAGGCACATGCTCTTAACTCCCATTGTGAGCTGACCAGAGCTACTGCTGTGTTCCAGGTTAGTCCAGGAAGGGGATGTTCTGTGTGTGCCAACAGTTGGGCAAGTAGAGCTCCTGGAAGGAAGTCCAGAGAAACTGCCCAGGTATGCAGCTGTCTTCTGTCTTACAGCTGGGATTGGTAACCTACAATTCCTTGCTTCCAATTTATATGTTTTGTGTTTAATATTTTGTCATACACATTTTTCTAGAGGGTAGGTTCATCCCTTCTTCAGTTTCCCAAACGTGTGAGAAAAGGATTAAGAACCACTGACTGCTAGCTTTGGGAGGTGTTTTATCTTCAAACTGATCACTGGCCCTAAGTAAAGTAAAACAATAATAATGGTTTAATGGCCTAGACCAAGATGGAATTCCTTCCTTTCCATTCTTAGCCGTGGTGTTGTTTGAGCCAGGACACATACCAACCATATCTCAATGTAAAGAAACACATTTGATTTTGATCAAAGGTTTGATTTTTGCCCTAAGTGGTGAAGTGTGCACAAGCTGCTTATCAAAACTATCTCTGAAAACAGGGAAGAGAGGGTTGCTGCTGTCCTCTAGAGGCCCACTCTCTTTCATATTCTCAACAGAGAATGAGGAATAGAGTATTACCTGAGCCAAGAACTCAAAACTGGGAGTCCAGCTTTTCTCCTCCTATTGACTCTGACCAGAGAGGTTCCATGTAAAATGGTGAGACAAATAAGAGACTTCTTTTACCTGTGTGGATGGAGGAGGGACTTCCCTGTAGCCCATTCAGTGCCTCTATTCTGGACTGATTTCCTGTAGTGGTTCATCAGAAAGGGAGCACAACTAGTAGAAGCACTAACCCAACTTAAAGAGCCTTCATGTTCAAGGTCTCTGGCCTGGCCAGCCTGGGTTCTCTGCCAGGAGAGAGATGCCTTATCTGGTGCCTGATTTATCCTTGATGAATATCCAGAGCTTGGATAGTGCTCAGTCCCCCAATATCAGGGCAGTGGTGTCCAAATGAAGAGCCTAGTAGTGAGTGCCCTTTATACCCCACTTAGGCTCCATGGCTTGTTTTTGAGGTTTGTTAGATTAAGTCTACAACTGGCCCTTATCAGTTATTTCCTACCTCCATTGCCCCTCTCAAATTTGGCAAACACCTATAAGCTAGATTTCTTAGGAATACTCCAGAATGCCCATCCTTTGTACTTTCAAAGGAAAACAGATAACTTGGGTCCCCCAAGACAGACTAGCAAGCCAGGTCTGTTTCCAAACCTCTACTGTCCCAACCCTGTAGAACCTGCCTTCCTCCTGAGCACTAAGCAGGTGATTTTTCCCCCTCAGCAAGTCCCAAGGAAAGCAGAGTAGGGATAGGGTCCAAGGTCAAGTAGAGAGGAGTGCTTTACGCCACCCTGGGAAGCCCTGCAAAGGTTCCTGTGATTATGATCCTTGGAAAGGAATTGTGCTATTGGTGGTGTAGACTTCAGCTTTCCCCCTTCTCCACTTCCCAAAACCAGGCTGCACAGGAGCCAACTCCACTGTCGCCCATCTGGCTGTCTGTAACACAACCCAGTGTTGCTCAGCAGTGTCCTAATAGGTTCCAGAGCTCTGACCCTTTATTCACTGAGGTGGTCGAACCACCCTCCACCAAAGAAAGTGGTCTTTCCCTGACCCTCACAGTGCTGTCCCTTATCTCATCCTATGCAGTGAGTGCTATACACACTGACTCAAGTTGTCCAGCTTGATTGAAATTCTGTGTTATGGACCCATACATTGATCAAATTACTGTAAGATACAGTTTTCCTTATGTTCTACTTTTTACCACAGTTACTGCCACTGTAATACAAGAGTTTCATAATACTAACCTGGTATGCCTCCCCACCACAATGAGGTACTCCCACGCCTCTTTGAGGCCACAGAGAGCAGCTTTTTTTTTTTTTTTTTTTGAGGCTGATCTCCAACTGCTCAAGCAATCCTGCCTCAGCTTCCCTGAGTGCTAGGATTACTGGTGTGAGCCATCATTCCTGACCCATCTAGCCTACTTTTTAGAGTTTCACAGATAATTTTATTATGTAGCCAGAGTAGAGAATTATTATTCATCAGATGCCACTATTAAGGATTCTGCCTGTAATTAGATTTTGTGGATCCTTGGGTAAGTGCCAACAGACCCTTTCCAGTAAGATTTTTGGGACTGAGAGACTGCATTTGAAGCCAGTAGAAATGATTAGCTGATTCATCACTTAGTGCAGCAGCGGCCTCTCCCATTGGAGTGGGTGGGTAGGCCATTGGGCCTGAAGAATCACCCCCAAAGCTCTCTGATGGTTGTCATGGGGGAGCAGGCATAGCTCCTGCTCTCAAAATGTGTACAATCCAATCAGGGAGATAGGAAAGGCTATCTGCATTCCTTTTCCCCTACCCTCCTCGCCCCTGCCATGTCTCAAGGCACTTATTTGTGCTGTTCTTCAATATGTCCTCTATGATTGGGAAAGCCACCTTGTCCTTGTTGGGGGTTATGTGTACCCTGGATCGGGAGTTTATTGGGCCTCTTTCCTGCAGGTGGTGGGAGATATTTTTTAAAGTAAAGAAAACAGTTGGAGAAGCTCCAGGTGGACCAACTAGCGCCTACTTGGCTGATACCACCCATACCTCCTTGTACATGGTGAGGTCCCAGTGGTAGGAGTAGACCTAGTGAAAGGGATAGAAACAATTTTTAGAAACTAAAGCTTTTTCCTTCCTTTCACAGGTAGGTTCTTCCCTGAGCCCTGTTCCAAGGCTTCCTTCAGGAGAATCCACTCTCTGGAACAGTTTGTCTCCTCCAGGCCTGGAATCCTTGGTGACTGACCTCTGTGCTATCCTGAAACCCCGCCTCCAGCCAGGGTGAGTGAGGCCACAGCCACAGGGAATGAGAAGAGCCTACTCAGAACATCCCTGGGAAGGCAGCTGCCAGGAGAGTAGTTACCAATGCCCTGGTCAGAGTGGGAATGGGAGGACCTTCCTCTAACCCTGCAGTTCTCAACCTGTGGGTCGCAGCCCACAGGAACTGTATTAAAGGGCCGAGGCATTAGGAGGTTGAGAACCACTGCTCTAACCTGTATGCCCAGTCAGGTCACCAGCCTATTACTTTCTGTAAGCAAATTCCCAGGCTCCTTTCCTGAGATAACCTCCATCCTCCAGGTCAACTCTGGAGGAAGAATCTCTCCCAGGGACAGCTGTCTCTGAGATTGCCCTTCCCCTCAGAGAGCCCACTGGTCATGGTGGGCTCCACTTCCCTGGCCCTGAAGAACACAGCTCCCCATACTAGTGGCCCAAGTGTAGAACAGACCCCTCCCTAATGCCTCTTGATACCATCCAGACCAGACCTGATAGTCAAGGCTTTATTAAAGGCACGGTGATAACAAAAGGGAATTAGTTTCTAGTTGTTGGATATGCTCTATGCCCTGCCAGAACATCATAGGTGGTGTGGGAGATATGGCCTCACCATGTGGAGATAGCCCTGGACTTGGCAGAGGAGGATGGGCAGGGGGAGGGACTCAAGAAGAGAGAAACAAAGTGTCTGCTTTCCAGACCCAAAGGTCCCTGTGTTACTGGTCACTCTGAAGTTTGGGCACAATGAAGATAGTTAAGTGTCTGTTCTCTGGTTGCAGGGGTGCCTTATTGATGGGAACTAGCAGCGTCCTTCTCTGGGGCCCCCCGGGCAGTGGGAAAACCACAGTAGTTGCTGCTGCCTGTGGTCGCCTTGGGCTCCACTTACTGAAGGTGAGGATCTCTGGCGAGTAGAACCCCACCTTCCTTCCCTCCCCAGCTCAGTTTCTCCCACTCTTCTTCCTCTTCCCTCCCTCCTCCATCTAGCTGGACCCTAACACTTCAGCCCAGTGGGTCAGACTCGTTCCCATGATGCTAAGCTATTGAGAGATGCTTTTGAGAAGGAGGAGATTTGGGTGGGGCACAGTGCTAACACCTGTAATCCTAGCACTCTGGGAGCCAAGGCAGGTGGATTGCCTGAGCTCAAGAGTTTGAGACCAGCCTGAGCAAGAATGAGCAAAGATCCATCTCTACTAAAAATAGAAAAACTAGCCGGGTGTTGTAGCAGATGCCTGTACTCCCTGCTACTTGGGATGCTGAGGCAAGAGGATCATTTGAACCCAAGAGTTTGAGTTTCCTGTGAGCTATAATGATTCTACAGCACTCTACCCAGGGTGACAGAGTGAGACTCTGTCTAAAAAAAAAAAAAAAAAAAAAAAAAACAGGAGGAAAGGCTTAGAAAATTTTGACAGATAGCCCAAGGAATGGGGCAGGGTAAAGAAAAAGTGGGATTTGGCCAGTGTTCCTTCTTCCCTTTTCCCTGCTCTCCAAAGAAGATGGCCTGCATCTTCTTCTGACTTCTGTCCCCAAATTCTGCTACAGTCATGTCTGCTCCCTGCTCACAGGCTTCTTAGAACCCCTCCCTCCCCCACCAGGTGCCCTGCTCCAGCCTCTGCGCAGACACTAGTGCAGCTGTGGAGGCAAAGCTGCAGTCCACTTTCTCCCGGGCCCGCCGCTGCCGACCTGTGGTCCTATTGCTGACAGCTGTGGACCTTCTAGGTCGGGACCGTGATGGGCTGGGTGAGGATGCCCGTGTAGTAGCCACGCTGCGTCACCTCCTCCTCAGTGAAGACTCTCTTAGCAGGTATTTATACAAAGCTGAGCCTGTGGAAGGGGCAAGCTCAGCCCTCCTAATTCTCTTTAGCCTTTCAGTCCTCTCTTCCCCACATCCCTCAATGGCTTCTCAGACATCTACCACTCATTTGACAACCCTGAGCTCAGAGTCTTAGGGGGAATCCTGAGGGAAGAAGAAATGGTCTAGTATTTCTTAGAGACCGTTCAGTTTAAAAAAAAAAAAACCACAATTCCGGACATGGTGGTTCACGCCCATAATCCCAGCAGTATGAGATTGCCTGAGCTCACAGGTTCAAGACCTGCTCAAGCAAGAGCAAGACCCCTGTCTCTAAAAATAGCCAGATAGTGTGGCAGGGGCCTGTAGTCCCAGCTATTTGGGAGGATGAGGCAAGAGAATCGCTTGAGCCCAAGAGTTTGAGGTTGCTGTGAGCTATGACACCAGGGCACTCTACTGAGGGCAACAAAGTAAAACTGTCTCAAAAAAAAGCACAGCCTCTGCCCTGGATGAGCTCCTCATGTGATGGGGGGAAACAAAGGACCCCCCTCCCAAGGTATTCCCATGGACCCCCATGCAAGAACTGGGGTAGGTGTTCCCTGCCTATCCCATCTAACACACTCCCCTCCCCTGCCCTTCTGCACCTCTCTTGGAATGAGGCAGTGTTCAGGAACTGCCAGCCACATTCCCACCCTCAGCTCTCACCCCTCTGTCTGCAGCTGCCCTCCCCTGATGGTTGTGGCAACTACAAGCCGGGCCCAGGACCTGCCTGCTGATGTGCAGACAGCATTTCTGCATGAACTGGAGGTGCCTGTGCTGTCAGAGGGGCAGCGGCTTAGCATCCTGCAGGCCCTCACTACCCACCTTCCCCTGGGCCAAGAAGTGAACCTGGCACAGCTGGCGCGGCGTTGTGCAGTGAGTGTCAGGCTACCAGGCCTCCCTGGGAGGTCACAGGTCCTTTGTCACAACTCAGTACTGTTACCCTTCATGTGAGGGTAGAAACCCCCAAGACATCAACATTGGGCCTTAAAAAAAAAATAACACTGGGCTTCTCCTCCAGCTGGGACCAAACCCCCAGGGTTTGTGCCTACTGTGCCCTGCTCCTGTGTCCTCTCTCTATTCCCTAGGGCTTTGTGGTAGGGGATATCTATGCCCTTCTGACCCACAGCAGCCGAGCCGCCTGCACCAGGATCAAGAACTCAGGGTAAGAGCGGTTGAGCACAGGAGGGGAAAAGTGGCAAGAGGGAATGTATGTGAGTGGCTAGTTGATAAGAAAGGAGAAGGGAATTGGACTGTGATGGGGAGGAGGCCTCCCTATATTTCTCTTTGTAGTTTGGCAGGCAGCTTGAGCGAGGAAGATGAGAGGGAGCTGTGTGCTGCTGGCTTTCCCCTCTTGGCTGAGGACTTTGGGCAGGCACTAGAGCAACTGCAGACAGCTCACTCCCAGGCCGTCGGAGCCCCCAAGGTGGCAACTCCAAGTCCTTGGAGGTGGGACAGGAACTGCTTCCACCAGCATATCCCAACCTTGCACTTCCCATCTCCTAGATCCCCTCAGTGTCCTGGCATGATGTGGGCGGGCTGCAGGAGGTGAAGAAGGAGATTCTGGAGACCATTCAGCTCCCTCTAGAGCACCCTGAGCTGCTGAGCCTGGGCTTGAGACGCTCAGGCCTTCTGCTCCATGGGCCCCCTGGCACTGGCAAGACCCTCCTGGCCAAGGCAGTAGCCACTGAGTGCAGCCTTACCTTCCTCAGGTGGCCTGGGGCCTTGGAAGGGATGGTGGGTGGATTTGGTGCTGCCCTAGAGGTTGACTGTGTGTGTGTGTCTGATGGGTCTCACCTTCCCATGTCCTCTCACTCAGCGTGAAGGGGCCAGAGCTCATCAACATGTACGTGGGCCAAAGTGAGGAGAATGTGCGGGAAGGTGAGTGAGCAGGGAAGGCAGGGCTCCCACCCTTCCCAAACCCAGATAGCCCCTAAGCCATCCCCACCCTTAGGCTGCTCATAGTCATTCCTAGTCCTCCTTTCCACAGTCAGGTTTCTGTCCAGCTGGATCTAATTCTGGAGTGCCAGTGTTCAACTGTTAGAACCCAGTTTCCCTCTTCCCTTTCCTCTGACTTCTTTTCCTGCTGTGAGCCCCTCTTCAGTGTTTGCCAGGGCCCGGGCTGCAGCTCCATGCATTATCTTCTTTGATGAACTGGATTCTTTGGCCCCAAGCCGAGGGCGAAGTGGAGACTCTGGAGGTGTGATGGACAGGTGGGGGTCTGAGTGGGAATAGTCTGGGGTCCAGGTTGGGAGGGATGTGAGATAGGTCACAGTAGTCTTCAGACCAGAGCCCAAAGAAGGAAGTTCCTGCCCTTTCAGTTCTGAGATAGTATAATGGAAGCCAAAAGGGACTTCCATTGGGTAGGGGACACTGAGGAAAACAGGGGCCTCCATGGAGAGGTACATAGGCCATAGCCAAGCAGAAGACCCTGTGGAAACAGCAAGGTGTGAGCTGGATATGGTGACTGTGCCTATAGTCCTAGTCCCAGCTACTCAGGGAGGCTAAAGCAAGAGGATTGCTTGAGCCCAGGAGTTAGTTTGAGGTTGCTGTGAGCTATGAAACAAGAGCACTCTAGCCTGGGGCAACAGTGTGAGACCCTCAAAAACCCCCAAAACAGTAAGGTGCACTACCACACACAGATGCAAAGGCTGAGGGGCCAAGGACTCTCTCACCTTCGCTCCCTCCTCTACAGGGTGGTGTCTCAGCTCCTGGCTGAGCTGGATGGACTTCACAGCACTCAGGATGTATTTGTGATTGGAGCCACCAACAGACCAGACCTCCTGGACCCTGCCCTCCTGCGGCCTGGCAGGTGGGCACCCCTGTGCCTCTCACCACTGCCAGGCCCATTTGGGCTTGTGTGTCTACCTGCATCTTATGCCTCCTTCACCCTCATGGCTGGGTTCCCTGACACTTACACCTGCCCATCTCCCTAAAGATTTGACAAGCTGGTGTTTGTGGGAGTGAGCGAGGACCGGGCCTCCCAGCTACGTATTCTGAGCGCCATCACACGCAAGTATGTCTTGGTAGAGGAAGACTGCCTCCCACAGAGCTAGGGGCTTGGGATGGTTGGGGATGTGTGCAGCAGTAGGATAAGCTGGTCAGCAACGGCTCTCAAGGAAGAAGGTGATGCAGCCCTAGTTATTCCTTTCTCATATCCCTACAACAGATTCAATCTAGAGCCCTCTGTGAGCCTGGCAAATGTGCTGGATTGCTGCCCTTCCCAGATGACAGGTGCAGATCTCTACTCTCTCTGCTCTGATGCCATGACAGCTGCTCTCAAACGCAGGGTTCATGATCTGGAGGAAGGTAAGCCACTTGCCAGCCCCAAAGGTCATCCAGAAAGCTATGGAGATCAGGGTGTGCCTGGAGTCCCAGCTGCTTTAGAGGCTGAGGAGGATTGCTTGAACCAAGGGTTTCAGGCCAGTCTGGGCAACATAGGAAGATCCCAAAAAACTGGGAGACAAGCCTGGTTCTGTATTTCAGAGGAAGGACTGTTGACATCTGGGGGATTCTTAGCAGGAAGAGCCTTCGTAGGGCTCTTCCCCACAGCCTCTGTTCCCACTTGGGATGGGAACTCGGCCTTATCTCCTACTTGTCACTTCCAGGGCTGGAGCTTGGGAGCTCAACACTGCTACTCACCATGGAGGACCTACTGCAGGCAGCTGCTCAGCTGCAGCCCTCAGTGAGCGAGCAGGAGCTGCTCCGGTACAAGCGCATCCAGCGCAAGTTTGCTGCCTGCTAAGAGCCTTCTGAAGTCTGGAACCCTGCCCACAGTGCCTAAAGGTACCTAGCTAGCCTCACTTTGAGCCGTAGGAGGAAAGGGCCCCTCTTCAGGCTGCTGCCCACCCACCTAAAGGTACCTCCTCCCTCCAGGAGAGCCACCAGGTGCAGAGTGAGTGGCGTTGAAACCCCCGCGAGAGCTCAAAGGCATTGCTTGCCTTCTTGCCCCTTCTTCCAGGCTGGCTCTAAAACTAAGACCCATTTGCTCAGGGGGAGAGCTGCAGCCTGGGATTCTGGGGATTGGGCCGAGAGGGCCAGTTCTGTGGCTGAAAATAAAGTGTTTGCCTCCCTCTGCTGGTGTTATGGTATGAAAGCTTGGAGTGGGGAGAGCAGGGTTGTGGGAGGAGTAAACCCTCTGGGAAGGCAGGGGTGGGCACTGTGAGCGGACTCCTTCTGACATAAACATAAGGCATGCCAGAACTGAAAAAGGCACAGACTATATTGTTTGCCCTTCTGTTCACCTGAACCCATATCCCGGTGCCCCAGCTGTGGTCTGCTCTAGAAGCTGCTGGTTCCCATCTCCCAGACAGAGCTGGAAGTGCCTGGGTGCAAAGGGTCATGGGAACTGAGGCCACATTCAGTCTGTCCTCTTGAGCACATGGATAAAGTAGCAGGGAATGTAGGCCTGACCCGGCATGTAAGGCTTGAAGTCGCCCAGGATGCTGTGCTGGCACTTGCCCCCGAAGGCTGCTCGCAGCAACTCTGTGAAGGATGCCAGGCGGTGCGGGTAGTAGGAGAGCCGGAACTTACTGCAACAGAGCCCCAGGCCAACCATGAGAACTTGGGGGCTCAGTTCCCACCACCACCACCACTGCACCCCCACGGAGCCAAATGGTACCTCAAGCCAGGAGAACCATCCTGGCCAGCCCTTGGCACCTGCACCGTGTAGTCTAAGGTTACCATGTGAGCTTTGTTGTTCACTGTCAGCACTGATGTTGTGATGTCCTTGGTCAAGTCACTCTGTCAATGGTGGTGCAGGCTGCATTAGCCTCTGTAACCCATCAGGGGCCCTGGGCCCCAGAGTCACACCTCCCACTCTGGACCCCCTTTCTCCAGTTGGCCCCACCTTGTAGTAGATGTTCTTCCCTGGGGGTGCACAGCCTGTGCTGAGGATGTGGTCATAATTGCGATGATCAATGACCAGCAGGCCCCCTGACCGCACCATGCTTGCAATGTTCTTCAATGCTAGCTGGTGTTCACTCTGGTCCCCTGAGCTCCAGATAGGGATAGAAAGTCTTTGTTTGCTCAGGGCCCCCAGCACCAGTCTCCTTCCCACCTCTCTCCTTCCCACCTCTCCCCTTCCCAGGGGTGCCAGAGCCAAGGCAGAGAAAGGAAGAAAAGCAGAGTGTGCTTTGACAGAGCAAGTGCCCAGGGGTCTGTGGAAAGGGGCTCAAGGCAAGGGCCATGCCCAAGGCCACAACTTCTCTCACCTTTGCAGTCTGGCAAGTGGGCAAAACTGTTTCCAAGGCAGATGACAGCATCAAAGCCACCCTCTGCTGGCAAGGACACATCTTTGTTCAGTGTCATCCAGTTGGCTTCTTCTATAACTGGGGGGGGGGGAGGGCAGGAAGGAAAAGAGGAATCAGGGTGGCACCATGGTACCCAAAGTACCCACCTCCACCAAGTGCAGTCCTGCCTCAACTTCTTCCTCAGGACACACACCCAGTGAGGGGAGGAGGGAAGAGGAGTCAAGGGAAGAGGGAGCCATAGCTGGGGAGGAGGGATCTGTTTTTATGGGGTTTTATTTGGGGAGGAATAGGACACTATAAACACAGTTAAAACTAGCTCTTCACACCTAGTGCCAAAGCCTCACATTTCAGGGAAGTGACAGTAATTTTGCTGTCCCCCTAAGGAAATCAAAACACCTCAACCCTCTGCCCACCCACCCCCCTAAAGGAGTCCCCAAGGTAATAGTGTTCCTGGTGGCTGGGCTGGAAGGGTCCTGCTGGACTTGCATACCCCACTTGTCAAAGGCTGGCTCGTGCCGCCGATTCCAGCGCTCTTTAAGTGCATACTTCAGCATCTTGTCACTGGCATCCACACTCGTCACACTGAAGCCCTCTTCCACCAGCATGATGGAGTCCACCCTAGGTGGGGCCAGGGATGAGAGGCAGGGAGGGAGAGTGAGGGGGCTTGGGAGAGCAACGAGGAGGCCTGATGCCAGACACTTCTGTCTCAACTCTTGAGGGTCCATCCCCCTGCTTCCTTTCCCCAAAACCCCTCCACTGACCTCAGATAACCTCACAAATCTGTCTCCTATCACCACGTAGCAACTTTTTTTTTTGGCCGGGCCTGGGTTTGAAAAGAGCCACCTCTGGCATATGGGACCAGCACCCTACTCCGTTGAGCCACAGGTGACGCCTCGTAGCAAATTTTTTAAAAGCACCTTTCAGAGCCAGGCCCTCTACAAATATGCATTAATCTTCACAGCAACCCTGCAAGGTAAAGGGCACTATCCCATTTGAGAGACAGGCAAACTGTCTCCTAGAAGTTAAGTAACTTGTGGACAGGAGCAGTATCACGGTGGTTTAGATCATCTGCAGGCCCTATCCAATCTCCTCTCCACTGAACTGGGGATTTTTATTCCCTGTGGCCTAATTTCCCCAATGGTAAATAATACTACTACTTATCTCAGGTTTCTGTGAGCGTTTTAAAAACTGATGTATCAGAGCTTGGCACGTGCAAATGTTGAGTAAATTGTTACGGCTGGCCAAGGCCATCACAGTAGGAAGGGAAACCCCGTGATCCCTCACTTCTCTGCCCACACTCTCACTCTCCCACAGTGTATTGGGCCTCTTCGCCGGTGCACTAGCAGTGCCCATTCCTGGCCCTGGAGTCCCACCTCTCCAGACGGATGAAGGCTGCCCCGACGTGCCCGGCGCCGGTCCTCTGGTCTGGCAGCCCGGGCTGAGCCAGATCCGGCTGCCTACCCCACCCTGTCTCACGCGACCCCCCGCGTGTGCTCACCCGGTGCCACAGGCCACGTCGAGCACCCGCTGGCATCCGTGCTGGCGTAGCAGCCCGAGCAGCCATGCCTTGTACTCGGCGGTGCGGCCGCGGGTGTCCCCGATGTAGAGCTGCCACACGCGTGCCGCCTCCCCGTCTGCATACTGGTCCGGTAGCCCTTCGGCTGCCACCCCTAGGGAGCGGGTCCGGTACACGCTGTCCACCATCCTGAGCCTAGCCTGGCTCCGCAGCCGCCGGCTCCGCACTTATAGAGCCGGCGCTGCTAGCAGCCCTGCGGCCCAACCTGGCCAATGGCAGGTGAGCGCGGGGACACGCCCCTGTTGGGCTCTGGGCCCAGGACCCGCCGCCGTCTCGGTGCGGGGAGGGCGCTGCCTGGGCTGGGCCCTTTTTGCTGGCCTGAGTACTCAGCCCTTTGTGCAATCCCAAGACGGCAGAGGACCCTCTGTCCCTCCCAACTTAACCTGCCCTCTTAACCTGAGTTGCTAGAGGACCCGGGAGGGCCACGGAATATGGGAGCAGTGAGATTGTCCACTCCACCCTCAGCCAGTTGGAAAGAAAGAGAATAAAACTTCAAAATCCACACAGAGCTGAGCTCCTAGGCGGGTAGGGTTGGATTTGTGGCACCACTCACCTGTAGTAGAGGCCAGGACTTCAAGACCAGCTTGAGCAACACAGCAAAAACTGGCCGGGTGTGGTGGCACATTCCTGTAGTCCCAGCTACTGGGTAAGCCGAGGCAGGAGTATAGCTTGAGCCCGGGAGTTTGAGATTGCAAACTCCACTGCACTCCAGCTTGGGCAACAAAGCAAGACTTTGTCTCAAAAAATAAGTAAAATAAAATATTTGAAAAATTACATAGCTTAGGAAAATTCACTGTCTTTTTTTCCACTCACTGCTTTTTTTTTTTTTTTTGAGACAGAGCCTCAAGTCGTCACCCTAGATAGAGTGTCGTGGCATTACAGCTCACAGCAACCTCCAATTCCTGGGCTCAAGCGAGTCTTTTGCCTACGCCTCCCAAGTAGCTGGGACTATAGGCACCTGCCACAACGCCTGGCCATTTTTTGGTTGCAGCCGTCATTGTTGTTTGGCGGGCCCAGGCTGGATTCGAACCCGCCAGCTCAGGTGTATGTGGCTGGCGCCTTAGCCTGTTGAGTCACAGGTGCCGAGCCACTTACTGCTTTCTTTTTTATTTGTTTGGCCTGGGGAAGGAACACTAAAGATGGTAGAAGGGTCGCTCTTTCAACCCTCTCTGAAAGCACCTGAGATAAACTTGAAATTTTTTTTTTTTTTTTTTTGGAGACAGAGTCTCCCTATGTCGCCCTCGGTGGAGTGCTGTGGTGTCACAGCTCACAGCAACCTCAAACTCTTGGGCTCAAGCGATTCTCTTGCCTCAGCCTCCCAAGTAGCTGGGACTACAAGTGCCCACCACAACACCCAGTCTGTTGTTGTTGTTGTAGTTATCATCACTGTTTAGCTGGCCTGGGGCCAGGTTCAAACCTGCCAGCCTGGGTGTATGTGGCCTGTGACCTAACCACAGAGCTACAGGCACGAAGTCAATTTTTTTTCTTTTGAGGGGCTTCAAAAAGCTGTTCAGGCCGGGTGCGGTGGCTCACACCTGTAATCTTAGCACTCTGGGAGGTCGAGGCAGTTGGATTGCTCAGGAGGTCAAGACCAGCCTGAGCAAGAGCAAGCCCCTGGACCCCCATCTCTAAAAGAAATCGCTGGGCATTGTAGGGGGTGCCTGTAGTCCCAGCTACTTGGGAGGCTGAGGGAAGAGAATTGCTTAAGCCCAAGAATTTGAGGTTGCTGTGAGCTGTGATGCCACAGCACTCTACCCAGGGTGAAGTAGTAAGACTCTGTCTCAAAAAAAAGAAAAGCAAGGTTGGGCGCCCACAGCTCAGTGGTTAGGCCACCAGCCACATGCACAGAGGCTGGTGGGTTCTAACCCGGCTGGGGCCTGCTTAAAAAAAAAAAAATAGCCGGGCATTGTGGTGGGTGCCTGTAGTCCCAGCTACTTGGGAGGCTGAGGCAAGAGAATCGCTAAACTCAAGAGTTTGAGGTTGCTGTGAGCTACGACGCCACAGCACTCTACCTAGGGCAACATAGTGAGACTCTGTCTCAAAAAAAAAAATAAAAAAATCAGGGCGGCGCCTGTGGCTCAAAGGAGTAGGGCGCCAGCCCCATAGGTCAGAGGTGGTGGGTTCAAACCCAGCCCAGGACAAAAACTGCAAAAAAAAAACCAAACAGTATAATCACATCAAGTTGTGAGATGTACTAGACACTTTGGGTCTCAATATATAAGGACAAGTATTTTTGTTATTTTGGTCTTTGTGGGCTTTTTCCTTTCTTCTCCCCATATTTATGTAAATATACTTGATCTTAGCCAAAAGGCCAAGAAGTGATTATATTTATGTAAATAATAGAGAAACCTGAGAGAAATGCATTGATTTGTAAATTTAGACATTTCTGCCCACCCTTTTCATTTGGAAATGACACTCAAAGAATGGATTAAGGAACTCTGATGAAAGTATTTAGAGGCTAAAACCATATGTTCCATATTGATAAGGAAATTGTTGAAATATTTTAAATATCGATGTTTTTAAACTACACAGAGAAGATTAGCATGGCCCCATTTGAAGATGACAAGTAAATTCATGAAGCATTCCAATAAAAACAGTTGTAAGTAGCTTCTAAATGTACACACTTTACACTTCGATAACAAGATTTTTGTTCCCACGTTAGTAATTGTTGGATTTCTTTCTCATCCAGAACTTTTTCTTTTTGCAGTTTTTGGCCAGGGCCAGGTTTGAACCTGCCACCTCTGGTATATGAAGCCAGCGCCCTACTCTTTGAGCCACAGGCGCCGCCCCTAGAAATTTTTTTTTTTGAGACAGAGTCTATCTCCTAGAAGGAAATGCAGTGGTGTCATCATAGCTAACTGTAACCTCAAACTCCTGGGCTCAAGCAATATTCCTGTCTTAGCCTCCCAAACAGCTAAGACTACAGGCCTGGCTAAGTTTTCTTGTTTTTTACAGAGAAGGGGTATCTCTATGTTGTCCAGGCCAGTCTCAAACTCTTGGCCTCAATTGATCCTCCCATCTTGGTTTTTCAAAATTCTATTATTACAGGGATGAGCTACTAAGCCTGGCCTCAACTCTTCTTTACATGATGTTATTCACTGACATTTCATTAGGTTGAATATTGTATCTATTATAATCTTCTTATTCTATTTATTTTGAGACAGGGTCTCTCTCTATTGCCCAGGCTGGAGTGCAGTGGTGTCATTATAGCTCACTGCAACCTCAAACTCCTGGGCTTGCAAGTAGCTGGGACTACAAGCATATGCCACCATGCCAGGCTCTGCAATTATGAATTATGTATACATGGGAGACATCCTGACTGCTTAAATTTTTTTTTTCTTTTAGAGACTGATTTTCTTTT
Organism: Perodicticus potto; assembly: GCA_963574655.1. Taxonomy (NCBI): domain Eukaryota; kingdom Metazoa; phylum Chordata; class Mammalia; order Primates; family Lorisidae; genus Perodicticus; species Perodicticus potto. The sequence goes on from CAUYRH010089642.1 coordinate 46,253, forward strand.
TTTGTTTGGCTTTGTTTTTTTTTTGTTTGTTTGTTTTTGGCCGGGGGCCGGGCTTGAACCCACCACCTCCGGTATATGGGGCCAGCGCCCTACTCCTTTGAGCCACAGGCACCACAAGTAGAAACTGAGTCTTGCTATGTTGCCCAGGCTGGATTTGAAATCTTGCACTCAAGTGATCCTCCCACCTCAGCCTCCTAATTAGCTGGGACTACATCATACCCAGCTTGTTTTGTCCAGTCCAAGCTGCAAAATAAAATTCTTCTCTGGGCCAAGCGTGATAGCTCACACCAGTAATCCTAGCACTCTCCAAGCTCAGGAGTTCGAGACTAGCCTCAGCAAAAGTGAGATCCCATCTCTACTAAAACAAAAAAATAGGGGAGGCATTGTGGTGGGCACCTGCTAGTCAGGAGGCTGAGGCAAGAGAATTGCTTATGCCCAAGAGTTTGAGGTTGCTGTGAACTACGATGACACAGCACCGTATCCAGGGCAACAGAGTGAGACTCTGTCTCAAAAGAAAAACAAAAAAATAAAATAAAATAAAAAGATCTCTTTTCTGGCTCGGCGCCTGTGGCTCAATGGGCTACGGCGCCAGCCACGTACACCTGAGCTGGTGGGTTCGAAGCCAGCATGGGCCCGCCAAACAACAATGACGGCTGCAACCAAAAAATGGCCGGGCGTTCTGGCGGGCGCCTGTAGTCCCCCTACTTGGGAGGAGGGCGCAGGAGACTCACTTGAGCCCAGGAATTAGAGGTTGCTGTGAGCTGGGATGCCACAAAACTCTATCCAGGGTGACAGCTTGAGGCTGTCTCAAAAAAAAAAAGACCTCTTTTCTGATAACTGTATCTACTGCACACTGAATACTGGTGAGGGAGGAATGGGAAGCCACCCAACTACTTGGATTCTGCTAGCAGAAATATCATAATGGGTCCCTTTTTGGACATTTAAAAAGTCCTGTTGAATGGATGTAAAATAAAGGAGTTACAGACATCTGACATACAACTCACAGAGGCTATTACAGGTAATAGGTAATTGTACCTGTTACAACTTACCTACAAATTCAACTTAAGAACAAACCTACAGGACCTATCTCATTTGTAACTCGGGGACTGCTGTAGGTCTCTTCATCAGTCATTGTAACATTAATAATGGCAGCTACGGGCGGTGCCTGTGGCTCAGCGAGTGGGGCGCCGGCCCCATATACCGAAGGTGGCGGGTCAGACCCGACCTCGGCCGAACTGCAAAACAAAAAAATTGCCGGGCGTTGTGGCAGGTGCCTGTAGTCCCAGCTACTTGGGAGGCTGAGGCAAGAGAATTGCCTAAGTTCAGGAGTTGGAGGTTGCTGTGAGCTGTGTGACGCCACGGCACTCTACTGAGGGCTATAAAAAAAAAAAAGAAAAAAATAATAATGGCAGCTACATTACTATTAAGCTTAGTGCATTAATGAGAATTCTAATGTGTAAGAAGAGAGGTTCTTTTTGACCACCTCACTTTGTTAAAAGCAGTTTTAAAGAGTCTTCACCTCAGGGCGGTGCCTGTGGCTCAGGGAATAGGGTGCCAGCCCCATATGATGGAGGTGGTGGGTTCAAATCCGAGCCCGGCCAAAAACTGGAAAAAAAAAGAAAAAAAGGTCTTCACCTCTAGTAAGCTCTCTCCAGCATACACGGATCTGCTCACTGAGCTATTCTTCAACGTAAAAATTATCTCTGTTTGGGCCCTGATAACAGACTAAGTAATTCATTGCTCATTACAACAGGTGACTTACTTAGCGTATGCCATCACACCCAAAACACTAAGTGAGGACAGCTGAACCTTGAAAAACCTGGAGGCTTGGGGGGCTCCAACTCCCAAGTCAGAAATCTGTGTATAACTTCTGACTGCCTCCAAACTTAAATACTAATAGCCTATTATCGGCCAGAAAGCTTACCGAGAATTTAGTCGATTATCACATATTTTGTATGTTATATATATTATATGCTGTACTCTTACAATAAAGTAAGTTAAAGAAAATAAAATATTAAGGAAATCATAAGAGAAATTATATTTGCTATTCATTAAGTAGAAGTGGATCATCGTCTTCACATTGAGTAGGCTGAGGAGGAGGAAGAGGAGGATTAGAGCTGCTGTCTCAGGGGTGATAGAGAGGGAAGAAAAATCTTGTGCAGGTGGACTCATGCAGTTCAGACCTGTGTTGTGCAAAGGTCAACTGCAGTTTCTAACAAAATGACTTTTGGCTTTTGAGTGTCTTTTTTTTTTTTTTTTGGACAATCTTTTGTATTTAGGGGCAGTTGGTGCTGATAGATGTTTCCACCCTTGGAGGTGACTGGGCCCATTCATAGAAACAGGAGACTTAGCATGGACCATACATCTGCCATGAAAAGTGGGGTTATTTTTCTTTCAAGAACAAGAAAGGGGAAGTTTGGTCATACTTGGGAATTATAGTGAGGCACGGCTGCTATGAACATTAGGAGAACACAAGGCTCCACTTTTAAGGGTCTGCCATCCACACAATAAACCCCATTGGTTTGCATATTTATTACAATAATTTTCTGTCAGGTATTTAGTCAAGTGTCTTATTCTAACAAAATTCATATTAAAATTTCCTTTTTTGTTACCCTGGGGTTGAGTGCCATGGAGTCATACCTCACAGCAACCTCAAACTCTTGGGCTCAAGCAATTCCTCTTGCCTCAGCCTCCCAAATAGCTGGGATTACAGGTGGCTGCCACAACACCCAGCTATTTTTAGAGACCAGGTCTCGCTCTGGCTCAGGCTGGTCTTAAACCTGTGAATTCAGGCAATCCACCCACCTTGGCCTCCCAAAGTGTTAGATTACAGGCGTGAGCCACTGTACCCAGCTATTTTGTTTGTTTTTGTGACAGCGTCTCACTGTTGCCCTGGGTAGAGTGCCATGGCATTATAGCTCACAGCAACCTCCAACTCTCGGGCTCAAACGACCCTCCTGCCACAGCCTCCCGAGTAGCTAGGACTACAGGTGCACGCTACAACGCCTGGCTAGTTTTTCTATTTTTAGTAGAGACAGGGTCTTGCTTATGCTCAGGTTGGTTTTGAACTCCTGAGCTCAAGGAATCCACCCAGAGTGCTAGAATTACAGGTGTGAGCCACTGCCTGGCCAAGAGTACATTTTTTTAATTTGCATAAAGGTGAACAGAAATCATGCCTAGGAACTTGGAAATAAGCAAAGAAGTCTGCCTTCTAAGAGCTGCCCTTTAAATGAATACAGAGGTCCTGATGCAGCCTCCTCTGAGAAAATGTCTGTGATTTCACTATCTGAACCTGTGGTTCTTTTTTTTCTTTTTGAGACAGAGTCTTACTGTGCCCTGGGTAGTGTCATGCTGTCTTTGCTCACAGCAACCTCAACCTCAAATTCTAGGACTCAGGAGATCCCCTTGCCTCAGCCTCCAGGAAGCTGGGACTACAGGCACTCACCACTCCTTGATATTTTTTTCTATTTTTAGTAGAGAAGGGGGTCTCGCTTTTGCTCAGGCTAGTCTCAAACTCCTGAGCTCAAGCAATCCACCTGGCTTGGCCTCCCAGAGTGCTAGGATTACAGGAATGAGCCACCACACCTGGCCCTGAACCTGTGGTTCTAAATCATTAACTTGGGAGTAAACGGGCCTGTGGTTTGTCTATCAGCCTTTGTGGCTCTGGTTGATAGACATCAACAGAGATGGAGCCACTCTGGGGTTCAGAAGAGTCATGTTTCTAAGGATAAGAGCTTGACCCCATGTGACTTCACTGAGATCCTGCTTCCACTCAGGACAACACCCTGGGTTTCTCATAAAGGGAGTTCCAGCTGGCCTATCGTAAGAACCATGAGAGAGGGGGGCGCCTGTGGCTCACTGAGTAGGGCTCCAGCCCCATATGCCGGAGGTGGTGGGTTCAAACCCAGCCCTGGCCAAAAAATGCAAAAAAAACCCCAACAAACAAACAAAAAAAGAACCATGAGAGATGTTAAGCATGCAGATTCCTAGGTCCCAATCCAGCAGCTCTGGAGTGGACCCAGACATCTTTATGTTTAACAAGTATTCCGTAATCTGTCATGGGAGTTTAAAGAAAAAACAACCAACCAACCAACCAGCATTCCAGGTGACCCTTACGTCTAGGTGAGTTTAGGAAATCCTGTTCTAATGTTTCTGAGAAGGGGAGTGAAATCAGGTTAACTTGAGCTTAGACAGTCCCCTTACCATATAGACAGGAAGGAGGGTGGGAAAGTAGGAGGCAAAACCCAAACCCAAGAAGTCTTATATGTGTGGTGGGGAGAGAAAACGAAAAACTTAGGAACTGACGGATCCTGCATTCTGCCTCCTGTAGGCTATGCCAGAATCTGCCTTCTGGGATGGGCTGTGGGAAGAGCCAGCAAGGGTGTAGCAAGCCTGAGCCTCAGTAGGCATCATGCAGTGGGCCACAGGTCAAAGAGCAAAGCAGTCACAGTGCTGCCTGGCCGATTGGGTCCAGGATTGGGCCACTGGACCAACACCCAGTGAGGGGTTAGGTCTTTGCCTTGTCCTACTTTAAGAATCAATGAAGCTCTGGGGACAGAGGACTGAAATGCTGTGGGTTAATGCCAGGATGGTGGAATCACACTGTCCATCAAATTCGACAGAGTCCAGGGGGCTATAATTAGATCCCTGTCCTGAGTTCCAGCCCTTTCTGACACCCCCACCAGTCATGCTCAGAACAAAGTCCAGGACTGGTCTCTCTTTGTTCACTAGTTCCTTCAACAGAAGGGACATCAGTCCTGGAGATGAGATGGAGTCTAGATTTAAAAAGTACCATCCAGGGCAGCACCTGTGGCTCAGTGGGTAGGGCGCTGGCCTCATATACCGAAGGTGGCAGGTTCAGGCCTAGCCCCGGCCAAACAGCAACAAAAAAATAGCCAGGCGTTGTGGCGGGCTCCTGTAGTCCCAGCTACTGGGGAGGCTGAGGCAAGAGAATCGCCTAAGCCCAGGAGTTGGAGGTTGCTGTGAGCTGTGTGACGCCACGGCACTCTACCGAGGGTGATAAAGTGAGACTCTGTCTCTACGGAAAAAAAAAAAAAAAAAGTACCCTCCAATGACCTCTTCTAAGCCTCAACAGCCAGAGGAGAAAAAGCTTCCACTCTGCTTCATTCCACTCTATATAGCCTTGGTTGCCCCCAAACTGGGGTAGCTGGGCACAGGCTATGAGGGTGACCCCCTCACTCCCTGTTTGGGCCCCAGAGCCCTTGCACTATATTCAGGGAGCCTTGAGCCGTATATCCTCTCCTACCCATTGGACCCAGCTAATGAAAGGATGAGGTGGAGTCTCAGTGTGGGTGCTCAAAGACAGCACAGATCTGGTGAGACTTTCTCACGTTCTTTACTTCCAAGAAGCCAGTACTGCTTCCTATTTTCCTTTTTTTATATATATATATTTTTTCCTTTTATAATAAAAGAATCTTGGTGTTGGTAATGGATTAAGGCTAGGAACCAAACCAATTCAATATGAATTATACTGTCAGTGCCAGGTGTTGGGGAAAGAGGTCCTGGCAGCTGTGGACAATACAAATAAACTTGAAATCTGAAAACAAGAGTCTGAGTCCCAGTTATACCACTCATTAACAGTAGGATGGCTGGGTGTGAGGGCTCACTCCAGTAAACCCAGCACTCAGGCTGAGGTAGGAGGATAACCTGAGGCCAGGAGTTTGAAACCAATTTCAGCAACATAGTGAGACCCCAATCTCTACGAGAATGTTAAAATTAGCTGGTGTAGCAGCACATGTCTGTAGTCCCAATTATTCAGGAGGTTGAGGTGGGAGGATCCCTTGAGCCCAGGAGTTCAAGGCTATAGTGAGCTATTACTGTGCTACTACACTCCAGCCTGGGTGAAAGAGCAAGATCCTATTTCAAATAAAAAAGAAAGAAAACAAAGGAAACAGTAGGACCTTGGACACATCACTTGACTTGAGCCTGTTTTCTCTTCTGTAATACAATATGGGGCTAAAAGCACCCACCTCACAAGTGTGTTATAACCCTTAAAATTAAAGCACTGTGAATATACACAATAGTCATCACTATTGCTACCAATTGCCTTGATCTCTGCCCTCAGGACAAACTGGGGAGGGGCCTGAACCTTCCATTTCTTCTCCCTAGAGGCCAGCTTCCCTCATCCTCCCCAGGCTCAGAAGAACATGGTGTAACCAGGTGTTATTGGGAGACTGAGATGTCCTCCCCTCTGAGTTCCAGGTTACAATAGTTAGGAAGAGCAGAGTAATCAAGTGTGATCATCAAAGAACAAGGTTCAAGACCAACAGGCAGGGCCAGATGGAGGTGGGAAGGAGGGGCAGAAAGCCAGTAAACTTTACACAACAAGTGGGGAAAGAGAAGGCTGGAAAGAGGGAGGAAAGGAGGGCAGCCAGGTGCCCAGGAAACAAGTCAGTAGCGTGAGCCAGGGTCAGTGCACTGTGCTGGGCCTTCCCTGTACTTGCTGTTCCAAACAGTTGGCAGGTTCAGTCTTAATAAAGGGGAGGATGGAAGTAGTCTCTCACTCCTCAGCCCCAAAGGCTGGAACATGAGAGGCAGGGAAGAGCAACAAAGGGCTCCTGGGCACCTCTGAGGCCTGAAGAGGACTCAGAAATAGGAACCAAAACCACAGAAGGTTTTTACTCTGTGAGCCCTGTGGAGGGCAGGCAGAGTGCAAGGTGCCCATAGGAAGGGTGAACACAGAGCTGCTTTGGGGTGCTGCAGTCTTGCTTCCCTTTGAGCGTAAGAGGGAGCGCAGGTGAAGCCCCTGCCTGCCCTCCTCATGGGCTCTGGACCCAGTCCTGGTGCTCAGCTCTGACACCTGTCTCTCCTGAGTTCACACTGGCGTCCTCGCAGTCCAGAAACCACACAGCCTGCCTGAAGCCCGGGTTGGGAGAGGGATGTGTAGCGGAGGTTAAAGCCTGGCATGGGCTGACCATGGCTGAGGATTTCTTCCTGGGGCTCTTGACTTCTCAGAGCCTGAGAGTCTGAGTGTCTTTTCTTGGCAGAAGAGGGCACAGCCAAGGCAGGGAGAACCTGAAGGGAGCAGAGCCATCTTTGCCTGCTAGAGTCATGCCCCAGACGCTTCAGCTGCAAAGTCAAGATTCTCGTTACAGGGGACACTGGGTTAGGCTCACAGCTCATCGGGGGGGCTGTGTGTGAGGGGAGATGCCTTCTGAATGCCCTCATCCTCCTCGGGGCTGGGGTCTCCCTCGAGGCCACCCAGCTCTTTCCTTTGTTTGCTGCTGCTGCTCCTGCTGCCTGCTGCCTTGGCCCTGCTGCTCTTCTTCTTGGACTGCTTCCCTCCCAGCGCAGCTGTGTCTCCCTTCTTGCCGGACCACTGCTCTGCCAGGCAACCTGCGGTGAGGAGAGATACTCAACAGAGGTACCTCAGGACTAGTTTGCTGCGTGAGGAGCACTGATCAGGGAGCCACTGGGAACAGCAACTGCAACTGGTGCCTGACATCGGATTTTTATTTCCCATCTCACGTGGCTGCCAGGCCCCTCTGGGGCACCTGGCTCATCTGTATGTTATTCTGCCCCAGGTTTCAGTGCCTCTTACCTTACCACTGCTCACTATGGCCCCTGAGGGCAGAGATCCTACCATGCCCTCTGATGCCCTCTATTTCCTTTCCATCCTCTCCGACCCACCTCCCTGGAGGGAGAGCAAACAATGAAATCATCCAGGGCAAACCTGCCCTGCCTTCTCCAAACCCTTGGACTCACTGGTGTCCTTTCCCTTCAGCACGTGGTTGGCGCAGAGGAATTCTGTCAGGTCCTCCTCCTGGTGGTTCCTGTACCAGTCCTCGATCACCTCCTCAAACTCTTCCACCAGCACATCACACTGTCAATCACAACACCTAATATTGGCAAAGCCCCAGTCCCCGACTGCTCCTAGAGGAGCTCAGCTAGGCCTTGCAACCAACCACAAGATAGGCAGGTGGCTGTGATCTACCCAAGTAAACTGAAGGTAGAGACGTGAAATGACTGAAGTCACCCAGCCCTTGGTGGCTTTTTCAGAGCACACCCAATCCCCACTCATCTCCCCTCCCCATTGGGTGTAATAGCTTCCAAGGGCTGAAGGGCCTGTACCTGCTTTTTGAGGTCAGCCACCTCTGCAGAAGTCTCGTTCCACAGCTCATAGGGGATGTCCATCACCACCTTGACCCCTTTGTGTACCAGGTTGTGTAACGTCTCAAAGGTCTCTGACATGCCCTGAAAGAGGCAACCAGACAGGGGAGGCAGAGCTACCTTCTCTACCCCTGCCCTCCTTTCCCAGTAGTGTCTAAGAACGCAGCTCTGAGAAGTCAAGACCCTCTATAGCAGGGGCGTCCAACCTGTAGCCACATGTTGATTTTGCGAGGACTTTTTTGCTTAACTGTGGTGTCAGATATCACAAATAGTATGCATGGACCTTTTTTTTACCAATTAGCTTTTATAGTGTTTATGTATTTAATGTGTAGCCCAAGACCACTCTTCTTCTTCCGATGTGCAGCAGAGATTTTAAAAAAGGCTGGACACCCCTGCTAACGCTTCTTTTCCTTGACCTCACCCTCCTCTCCCTTTTTAGGGCCTACTTCCCACAATCCTTACACTATACAACCTGACCTGCCTCCTCAAACTTCATCTTTTCCCAAAGATTACTGTTGTCATCTGGCCCTTTTATTCTATTTATTTATTTATTTATTTACTGTAGAGACAGAGTCTCACTTTATCGCCCTCAGTAGAGTGCCATGGCATCACACACCTCACAGCAACCTCCAACTCTTGGGCTTAAGCGATTCTCTTGCTTCAGCCTCCCGAGTACCTGGAAGCCCACCACAACGCCCGGCTATTTTTTTGTTTTGCAGTTCAGCGGAGCCAGGTTTGAACCCACTACCCTTGGTATATGGGGCCAGCGCCTCTTGCTGAGCCACAGGCGCCACCCTATTTTTTTATTTTTTTGAGACAGGGTCTTACTCTGTCAACTGGGCTAGAGTGCAATGGACTAGAATGCAGTGGCATCATCACAGCAACCTCAAACTCCTGGGCTCAAGCCATCCTCTTGTCTCAGCCTCCCAACTAGCAAAAGACTATAAGCAAAGTGCCACCAAGCCCAGTTAATTTTTTCTATTTTTAGTAGAGACGGGTCTCACTCTTGCTTGAGTTGGTCCCAAATCCTGAGCTCAAGTGATCCTCCCACCTCAGCCTTCCAGCCAGGCCCTTCGAATTTATACTCCTTTTCCAGGCAGTAAGTTTCTCTTGGCTATTTCCCCTCACTATGGTTGGATACACTCCACCTCAAAGATCAGTTTAACTCAGTTCATTAAGAATTACTTCATTCTTTGTTTTCCATCTACATATTAGGCTCCCCAAATGACCATATCAATGTATTTAACTGCTTCCCTATTGGTGGACAGCTCCATTGTTTCCAATTTTTTTTTTTTTTTTTGAGACAGTCTCACTATGTCACCCTTGGTAGAGTGCTTTGACGTCACAGCTCGCAGCAACCTCAAACTCTTGGGCTTAAGCGATTCTCTTACCTCAGCCTCCCAAGTAGCTGGGACTACAGGCACCTGCCACAACGCCCGGCTATTTTTTGTTGCAGTTGTCATTGTTGTTTAGCTGGCCCAGGCTGGGTTCGAACCCGCCAGCCTTGGTGTATGTGGCTGGCGCCGTAACCACTGTGCTATGGGCGCCAAGCCTGTTTCCAATTTTTTTAACTATGGAAAAAAATTTTAAACACTTTTTACTAAAGTAAATACAAATGTATTATTGAGTGCAAAATTTATATGTTTCTGCTGCTTGAGACTATAACCTTAGATATTCAAGGGTTTTACAACTCATCACTTGCCAGAAGGAAAATTAGGTAGAAAAATGTTGGTGGCAACTACCTTACCATGTGGCAGGCACTGATGACATAGCGAAAAACTATGGGCCTGTTGTAAGCAGCTTGTTCTCTAGGGAGAGAAGCATTTGCGCACACAGTGAACGTACTAAATGTCACATAGGCACTCTGGTGGGGATCTCCGGAGATACCATGTGGGTACAGATGAAGAACTGGGCAATCACTGCCCCTAAATATTTTCTGACAGCTCCCCTAAACCCTCACATGTCTGCACATCCTGGACCTTGCTGAATTCTCCCTGTTCAAGTGTCTTAGGTCCCCATGCAAGCTACCACTCTGGATCATTTCTGCCTGAGTCTAAAACTGAAATAAGACCCTCATAGACAGGCTCAGCCCAGTACAAATGTGCCTATTGCCATTGAAAGGCCACTTAGGAAGAGAGGAGTGTAAATGGCAATCAAAGGGTAGGAAGAGGCCAGGAGGGAAGCTCCCAGGGCATCATCTTCAATTTGCACTCACACGCAAAGACACACTCAAAATGCAAGCAGGCCTGGCACAGAGGGCTAAAGAACACACACAAATCCAACCTTGGCAAACCGGTTGCTGCCCGTCCTCTCCTTGTGCAGACTGTAGTCCAAAAGCCTCTTGCAAATGGTCTCGGTGACTTCAATTAACCGTAAGTCCCTGCCGAGACAGCAGCACAAGAGGAACTAAGTTCCTCTCTTAGCCCCAGTGAGTTAATGGTTCATCCCTCCAGCCCTACTGCCCCAACACCTGTACATCTCACCAACGGGCAGTAAGTCAGAGCTGGGAAGAAGATAGGGCATCTGGTTTGGGGGGCTCTGAAATGCTGGAACACAGACCAAAGAGACAATATTTTAACAGCTCTAAGATAAGAAATGTTTTGTAAAGTTAAATAATTATGTATGTATGTACGTATGTATCTATCTATCTATCTATCTATCTAGAGACAGGGTCTGGCTCTGTTGTCCAGGCTAGAGTACAGTGGTATGATCACAGCTTACTGTAACCTCAAACTCCTAGGCTCAAGAGATCCTCCTGCCTCAGCCTCCTGAGTAGCTGGGACTACAGGTGCCTACCATAATACCCAGCTAATTTTTTCTATTTTTAGTAGACACAGGGTCTCACTCTTGCTTAGGCTAGTCTCGAACTCCTGAGCTCAAGGGATCTTCCTGCCTTAACCTCCCAGTCTGCTAAGATTAGAGGTATGAGTCACGGTGCCCAGCCCTTAGATTTTTTTTTTTTTTTTTTTTTTTTGAGACGGAGTCTCACTATATTGCCTTTGGTAGAGTGCCGTGGCATCACAGCTCACAGCAACTTCAAACTCTTGGGTTCAAGCAATTCTCTTGCCTCAGCCTCCCAAGTAGTTGGAACTACAAGTGCCCACCATAATGCCCGGCTATTTTTTGGTTGCAATTGTCAATGTTGTTTAGCTGGCCCAAGCCAAGTTCGAACCCGCCACCCACCATGTATGTGGCTGGTGCCATGACCACTCTGCTACAGGTGCTGAGCCAGCAGCCCTTAGATTTTTTTTTTTTAGGTTCTTTTCTGCGGGTAGAGACAGGGTTTCAATATGTTCCCCAGGCTGGTCTCCAACTCCTGGCCTCAGTGATACTTGAGTTGGCCTCCCAAAGTGCTAGGATTATAGATGTGAGCCAGTGTACCCGGGAGTATTTAGGTTTTTGTTTGTTGTTTTTTTTTTTTAGACATGCTCTGTCACCCAGGTAGTATACAGTGGTGTCATCATAGGTCACTCTAACCTTAAACTCTTAGGCTCAAACAATCCTCATGCCTCAGCCTCTCAAGTAACTGGGACTACAGGTGCCTGCCACATGCCCAGCTAATATTTCTATTTTTAGTAAAGACGGGGTCTTACTCTTGCTCAGGCTGGTCTTAAACTCCTGGGCTCAAGTAGTCCTTCTTCCTTGGCGTCCCAGAGTGCTAAGATTACAGGCATGAGCCACCATGCCTGGCTCCAAAATATGTTAAAATTTTGATAGTAAAATATCATTTTATCCTGAAAGGATGAAACATAGCTGAGGACATTTTTGTTTTTAATATTTATAACTGGCAAAATAAAAAGCTAGTAATCCTATGATACCAATATTTTTTAAAAAATGCATTGATCCAAGAAATTGGGAGTCTGGGAATCACTGGTGTAGTCCAACAGTCTTGCTTCTGATAAGAAATCTGAAGCCCAAAGAAGTTAAGGGATTTAGACAGGTCACACAATTAGTTGGGGATGGGGAGGGGCAGAACCAGCAGGCAAAGCTGGGTCTCAGTTACTGCTGACTCCCTTCTGGTGGGTTTGCTCAGCTGGAAAGGAGAAGGAAATAGAGCAGGCCAGGCCAGGAGCCCATTCACTTACGACTTGGTGTATTTGACTCCAGATGTCTTCTGGTCCAGGATGCCATAGCCTGTGCCAATCACCTCCTTGGTCTTGCCTGTTTCCTCAAAAGCTGACTTTAGCTCAACGGCGACATATTTACAGACTGGAGAAGGGAGAAACAGTACAGCCTACTAAGCGCACCTGAGCCTAATGGGAGGTGAGTGCCCACAAGGAAGGGTCAGTACCAGATCACGGACGGGGTCCACTACGTGAAACTGTGGCTCCAAGATCCACTGCCCCACATCTACCTTTTTTTTTTTTTTTAGACAGAGTCTCACGTTGTTGCTCTTGGTAGAGTGCCGTGATGTGACAGCTCACAGCAACCTCAAACTCTTGGGCTTAAACGGTTCTTTTGCCTCAGCCTCCCAAGGAGCTGGGACTACAGGTAGCTGCCACAGCGCCCAGCGATTTTTTGATTGTAGTTGTCATTGTTGTTTGACAAGCCCAGGCTGGGTTCAAACCTGCCAGTTCTGGTGAATGTGGCTGGCGCTCTAGCCGTTGAGCTACAGGCGCCGAGCCCCCACATCTACTCTTAGCCCTGACTATATTTCCTTCACCATACGCCCCCACCCACCTCAACCCTATCCTTTTACTTTAGAATATTCCATATTATCATTGCAGAGCTTCCTCCAAAAAAAATGAAAAAAATAAAAAAAAATAAAAAATAAAATATTTCTTTCTTGCTTTCTTTTTTTTTTTTTTTGGTACAGACAAAGTCTCACTTTATTGCCCTTGGTAGAGTGCCGTGGCATCACACAGCTCACAGCAACGTCCAACTCCTGGGCTTAGGCAATTCTCTTGCCTCAGCCTCCCGAGTAGCTGGGACTACAGGCGCCCACCACAACGCCTGGCTATTTTTCTGTTTTTGCAGCTCGGCCAAGGCCTGGTTTGAACCCGCCACCTTCAGTATATGGGGCTGGCGCCCTACTCGATGAGCCACAGGCGCCGCCCCCCCCCAAAATAAAATATTTCATACATACAGAAAAGCTAAAATAGTACAGAGTACTTGTATTCAATAGTTGTTAATGATTTGCCACAATCTATCTCTAATGTAATAATATAACATATCTCCAAAACATATACATTGTTTTTGCTAAACTGTCTTTAAAGTAAGTTACAAATATGACCTTTCACCCCTAAATATGGTACCATGCATCCCCTAAGATCAAGGACCTTCTCCTACATAACCATAAAGCAATTATAGTACTTGGAAAATTAACAATTCCAACATCATCTACTAGTTCATGTTCAAATTTCCCTTATTGTCTCCAAAACACCTTTTACAGCTGTTTTCTTACTTGACTTCATCTGTGTTCCAACACCAGCTCTCTATTCCTACCAGGTTAATTTGCTCCATCCCCTCCAGAGAAGCCTCGCTCCTACAGAAACATCTTTACATTTATCTTCTCATTTCCTCTTATTCTTCCTCAGTTATTAAGCAACTCCTACCTGTCAGAGAATGTGTCAGAGAAAAAAACAAGGTCCCGGAGGTGCCTGTGGCTCAGTGAGTAGGGCTCCGGCCGCATATAAGATACCGAGGATCGCGGGTTGAAACCTGGACCTGGACAAACTGCAACAAAAAAATAGCCAGGTGTTGTGTCAGGCGCCTGTAGTCCCAGCTACTCAGGAGGCCGAGGCTAGAGAATCGCCTAAGCCCAGGAGTTGGAGGTTGCTGTGAGCTGTAATGCCACAGCACTCTACCCAGGGCAAGAAAGTGAGACTCTGTCTCTACAAAAAAAAAAAAAGGTCCCTTCCAGCTACTCAGTCTAATGGAGGAGACAAAGGTGTAAACAAATAATTACCACTGCATAAGGAGTGGTACCACTGAGGCTGTGAGGTACCCGAGGCCCTGGCAAAGTGCTTAATGCCTTCTAGGGGCTTCTCTGGCCATTCTCCCAATTGTATATTATTACTAAAAGTCTCTCTCCCAGGAAGCTATTTCGTTTTTGTTTTTTTTTAGAGACAGAGTCTCACTTTGTCACCCTCGGTAGAGTGCCGTGGCGTGAGAGCTCACAGCAACCTCCAGCTCTTATGCTCAGGCGATTCTCTTGCCTCAGCCTCCCAAGTAGCTGGGACTACAGACGCCCACCACAATTCCTGGCTATTTTTTTGTTGTTGTTGCAGTGTGGCCGGGCCGGGTTTGAACCCACCATCCTCGGTACATGGGGCCAGCGCCCTACTCACTGAGCCACAGCCACCACCCCTGGCTATTTTTTTGTTGCAGTTTTGCAGGGGCCAGGCCTGAACCCATCACCCTCGGTACATGGGGCTGGTGTCCCACTCAATAAGCCACAGGCGCCGCCCCAGGAAGCTATTTTGGACGAATCCCCTTTCTCTTGGTTTCATTCTGAGCCTGTGTGGGATCCATGTTTTCCCTAAGGGTCTTTAGTCATCTCTTGTGTCTCTCCATTTAGACCACAAGGGTCCCCAAAGTGTCCATTGGGTGTTAGATTTTTTTCCATATTTCTCTAGTCTGAGACTCTATATATGTTAGATGCTTGATAAATATTCCTGATAGAGACTGTACCAAGCAGTTTCTGATGCCTCTGAATGTAATATAGTCTGCAGGCTAAATGCCATCAGGAGTTTAAACACTGACAGCAGTGCATGTTAAAAAAGCAATTTACCACGCGAAAATATATTTATTTATGCTCTGGAGGCATAAATGTTATGGTGAAATCTTATAACATATACCTTGACTGAAGGGTTGGAGAACTTGGAACACATGAAAATTTCAAGTCATAATTAGTGATCTCAAAGTCTACAATGAATTGAGGGCATTTCATCTCCCTAGTCTCCATCCAGGACCATTTGTTCACTCTTCCCTTTTCTGTCCTACACTCTGCAAGCTCATCATTTTTCTAGCTTCTTCGCTCCTTCCTCCCACCTCCCTCAAACATGTAGTATTCCAGGAGAAAGAGAAAGCGGAGGCTTGAAACATCCTTTCTCTCCTATAGCCATTAACCACAACCTGGCTTCCCAATTTTTCCACACATTACCTCTTCAATACCTCCTCTGGGGATCCCACTCAGAACCAGACTTGGAGGAGACTCATGGCACAGACCCCAGACCCTCATGGACATCCACCCACATTTTTCTGGGCAAGTTCTCCTTCTCTGTGCTGAGGCCTGCTCCACTCAGGTTACTGAGCCAGGAGGCAGGCTCTGTGGGCCAGACACAGTCAGCATTTAATTACAAAGATGTAATACAATAAATAAAAATAAACATTAAGAGGAGCCTAAGGGTTGAAGCTTGCCATCTGTGACTGAAAATGTTAAATCTTCACCAATTACAAAATGAGGTTAGGCTAGAATGATCTCTAAGCCAGCTCTATGCTTTTATGAGTCTGTAAATGCCTCCTAAGGAAAAAAATGTGAGCTTCTTAGTCTATGACAATAATAAGATAAATAGTATGTGCCCTTTGGTATCAGAATAAGATAGAAAACAAAGAGAACAGGAAGCAAAGGATATCAGTTAGGACTAGAGCCTGAATAGAGCATCATAACCCCTACATCTACTCATGAAAGTAGGGAGAAGACATAGACTAGAACACATAGTGGGTGACAGTGAAGTCAGCTTATCTCTCGAACATCTCTCACTTTTAATCTCCCTAATGGAAGGATTATGTCTCCAACCACCCCACCCCCACCTCTCAGTGCTGAAGGAACATCTGGCCTAATATAATATAAGCTTTTAGTTCAGATGAAACAGATGCATAGCTAGTGTGTGGGGGCCCTGAGGTTAGGGAAGTATGAAGGATTGAGTGAAGGTCTGAGGAGAAAACTGAGAAATGGAGAGGAGGAAAAAGAAGTAGGCCTTCAATCTAAAGTTCCTCATCTCAACTCCTCTGTTGGGATTCCATATTCCTAAAATCTTCCTCCTTCACCAAGTTCACTCCAGGCTCTTATCCAAAGTGACCCCTTAGGCCTCAGACCTTCCTCCTTCTCCACACACACACCCATAGCCCCCACTTAATCATATTTATTCCAAAAATGCATATTGAGTGCCTACCGGAAACTCTGGGATTAAATATCTGAGACAAAGTATCTGTACTCAAGAAACTGTTAGTGGAGGCAACAGACAACTATACATAGGAGGTTGCAGTGAGGGCACAACGGGGAGAGTCTCAGGTTCTTCTTCCCTCCAGATGAGTCATATGGACGTTTTCAGTTCCTCAAACTCTTGTGCTTCTTAGCCGGCAAGCCCCTATATCTAAATATGTAGGAAACTACATCTGTACCTTCCTCTTAGTGGGCCCCTGTCTTTCCGCTTCTCTTCACCCAGATAACTCCTAATTACTCTTCAGGCTTCCTTTACGAATGCTTTCTTGTCTCCCGTTCACACACAGACATCGCCCCCTTCCACTCCAGGTTAGATCAGGTGCTCCTCGCCGGGCTTCCAAGGCACAGTACTTCCCCTATCTCGGCATCTACTACCTTGAATTATAACTGCTTGTTTCTACAAGTTTGTGAACTCCAGGTGTACCGAGACGGGATCTCTTGCCCACCCTGGTGTCCTGGCAGAAGGCCAAGCACATAGTAGGTTCGAGGAACAAAAAGACTCCTTCCCCCTCTGCTACGCTTCTCTGCAAGCCCCGCCCCTCGAGCCCTTCTCTCCAGCAGGATACGCCCCGCGGGCCCCGCCCCCTCACCTTCGCATTTGCTAGGCAGTCGAACCCAGTCGTTTTCCTCGGCTCCGGCCCGGTTCCGGCCCAGCTCCGGGGCCGGCAGTAGTAGCAACATCAGCAACAAGGGGAGATGTAGAAGACAACGGGACGCGGGCTCAGGAAGCCACTCCATGGCCCAGCCGGACCCGACCCAAGCGGACCAGGTGGCGCTTCCTCCGGCGGCGCGCGCTATGCAGCTTTCCCCCAGGCGCTTCCGGGACTGCACACGTGCCTCCGCGTAACCACGGCAACAGCGAGCCCCTTGCCTGCCCCCTCCTCTAGCGGCCTCTGCCTGCTTCAAAGTGGACCGAGGCCCGCGCGACGCAGCCAATGAGCTTTCTCGAGATTTGCCTTCTAACGAATGGGAGGGCGATATGTTTTCGGCTTCAGCCAGTAAGAGAAGCGATGGTGGCCTCCGCGACCTATGGAAACATCTTTTCCTACCCTCTAACCTGAGAAGGATGGATTTGGGGACTCTGGTCCTGGAAGATGTGGGGAAGCCTGTCTTCGCTGCTTTCTCCGCCTCCTTAAACGTCACTTCCCTCCTGGAGTCATAACGCTGCAACCCTTACTAAGCAGCAATTTTTAAGTTTTATTACTATTGTGTTACAGGAGGCAGGACGACTCAAACTCCAGCCTTCAAACGTTTTAGCCCCCGATAACCTAGATTTGCCCCCAGTGAGAACTAGAACAAATAACTTTCTCTAAAAGCCCCGGTTTCTATTTGTATGATGACAGAGTGCTCCTAACTGCTTTGCCAGGCTTGTCTGTTGTTGGGAAGCTCAACTAGGTTAATGGAATTAAAACTTACAGCAGATTGTAAACGGTTCCTGCATTAATTTTCTTTTTCTTTTTTCTTTTTAAATTGAGACAGAGCCTCACTATGTCGCCCTTGGTAGAATGCCATTGCGTTACAGCTCACGGCGACATCAAGGGCTTAAGCGATTCTCTTGCCTCAGCCTCCCAAGTAGTTGGGACTACAGGCGCCCGCCACAACACCTGGTTATTTTTTTGTTGTACTTGTCATTGTTAGTTTCGCAGGCCTGGACCGGGTTCGAACCCGCCAGCCCCGGTGTATGTGGCTGCCGCCCTAACCACTGAGCTACGGGCGCCACGCCAATTTTCTTTTTCTTTTCATTTATTTATTAGAGACAGAGTCTTAATCTGTCCCCCTGGCTAGAGTGGCACATCATTGCTTACTTCAACCTCAAATTCCTGGGCTCATGCGACGTCCTGTCTCAACCTCCGAGTAGCTGGGATGGTGCATGCCACTACAAATGGCTAATTTTTTTACTTTTTGTGGAGATGGGCTGTCACTCTTGCTCAGGCTGGTCTCGAACTGACTTAAAGTTATCATCCCACCTTAGCCTCCCCAGAGTGCTAAGACTGCAGATGTTAGCTACTATGCCCAGCCCTAGTTTTCTTTCTAGTATGTAATCCCAGTCCCTTTTACTGCTAGATTTTTTTTTTGAGGACTTTTTTTTTTTTTTTTTGAGACAGAGCCTCAAGCTGTCACCCTGGATAGAATGCTGTGGCATCACAGCTCACAGCAACCTCCAATTCCCGGGCTCAAGCGAGTCTCTTGCCTCCGCCTCCCAAGTAGCTGGGACTACAGGCGCCCACCACAACGCCCGGCCAATTTTTGGTTGCAGCCATCATTGTTGTTTGGCGGGCCCAGGTTGGATTCGAACCCGCCAGCTCAGGTGTATGTGGCTGGCGCCTTAGCCCGTTAAGCCACAGGCGCCGAGCCTTGAGGACTATTTTTTTGATATAAAGGAATTTATTTATTTATTTTGATTCTGAGTTCTCAGGATTTGGTTGGTGAACCATCATATTTCCTTTCCACCTGCCCAGCAACAAGTTCCCTGGAACAAGGAGATACTCAGTAAGACTCTTCTCTGCTGTGTCATTAAGAAGAGCACTCTGGGCTCGGCGCCTGTGGCTCAACAGGCTAAGGCGCCAGCCATGTACACCTGAGCTGGTGGGTTCGAATCCAGCCCGGGTCTGCCAAACAACAATGATGGCTGCAACCAAAAAATGGCCGGGCATTGTGGCGGGCGCCTGTGGTCCCAGCTACTTGGGAGGCCGAGGCAGGAGACTCGCTTGAGCCCGGGAATTGGAGGTTGCTGTGAGCTGTGATGTCACAGCACTCTATCCAGGGCGACAGCTTGAGGCTCTGTCTAAAAAAAAAAAAAAAAAAAAAGAAGAGCACTCTGGGCTCGGTGCCTGTGGCTTAGCGGGCTAAGGTGCCAGCCACGTAGACCTGAGCTGGTGGGTTCGAATCCAGCCCGGGCCCGCCAAACAACAATGACGGCTGCAACCAAAAAAAAAAAAAATGGCTGGGCATTGTGGCCGGCGGCTGTAGTCCCAGCTACTTGGGAGGCAGAGGCAAGAGATTCGCTTGAGCCCTGGAATTGGAGGTTGCTGTGAGCTATGATGCCACAACACTCTATCCAGGGTGACAGCTTGAGGCTCTGTCTCAAAAAAAAAAAAAAAAAAAAAAAAAAAAAAGAAGAAGAAGAGCACTCTGGGCCTTTGGGGCTGCTGCAGGCTGCTCCTGAGCTCCGTGTCCTGTGAACACACCCAGAGCAAGGCTGCTTTTCTGAGAAGTCTGTAAATTGTCCATAAAACCTTGTTCTCTGATACCATAACTTTCCTTGGACATTTACCATATCTTATGAAGACTTCAAAGGACTGAGGCCCGGGCTCTAACTTGTCATTTTCTGACCTACCTTAGCTTCTTGTTCAAAACAACTGTGTGAGAAACAAGGCACACTGAATAGGCAGGGCTATAGCATATGGACTTCCACAGTGTGCCGGGTCAGGACCCCTCCTGAGGCCCTCCGTGTTCTCCAGGCTTGATACGACCTAGGTAGGCTCAAAGCCTGGCCATAGCTCTTGATTTACTTAGGCTCAGAAGACAACATTCTGTCCTTCTGGAAGATAACATTAAGCCAGCCACAGTGGGGATTGAGAGACTGAGAGCAGAGCAGAGTTGGGGAATTTGGCAAGATTGGGGAGGAGGAAAGCCCTGCTCCTGGAATGGAAAAACAGGCCTCTGAGAGGACATTTCTGGAGGCAAGAATTAGCTTGGCCGGAGGCCTGGGGTCAGCAGACAGCTGGGAAAGGACGGTGACTGGAAAAAGTCTGTGGCTATAGCTGAACCCCCTCTCTGGACCCTGCCAAGCCTCACCTCCAATCTGTATTTCAGGAAATCTGTGTGCCCTGTAGGGATGGTGAACAGATTCATCCCCAGAAATTATGGGAACTTCCCACCCTCAAAGAATCAAAAAAATAGGTGAGAGAATCTCCTTATAGGCTCTGGGTCCGTAGCACAGTGGTTATGGCATCAGCCACATACACTGAGGCTGTCAGGTTCCAACTCTGCCAGAGCCAGCTAACCAATAATGACAACTGCAACAAAAAAAATAGCTAGGCATGGTGACGGGCACCCGTAGTCCCAGCTACCTGGGAGGCTGAGGCAAGAGAATTGTTTGAGCCCAAGAGTTTGAGGTTGCTGTGAGCTGTGACGCCACGGAACTCTACCGAGGGCAACATAGTGAAATTCTCTCTCAAAAATAAAATAAAATAAAATAAATAATAAACTATAGGTTTACCGTAGTTTATTTAGCCATTCCATTATTGTTAGACATTTGGATTTTTCCAGTTTGGGGCAATGGCTATCTTTTTTTTTTTTTTATAGAGACAGAGTCTCACTTTATTGCCCTTGGTGGAGCGCCATGGCGTCACACAGCTCGCAGCAACCTCCAACTCCTGGGCTTAGGCGATTCTTTTGCCTCAGCCTCCCAAGTACCTGGGACTACAGGTGCCCGCTGCAACGCCTGGCTATTTTTCTGTTTTGCAGTTCAGCCGAGGCCGGGTTTGAACGCGCCACCCTCAGTATATGGGGCCAGCGCCCTATTCGATGAGCTATAGGTGCCGCCCAGCTATGGCTATGTTTGTTCATAAAGTCTTTTCCAAATTTATTTCATTGAAAATATTGGCTAAAAGTTCTCTGTGATTTTTTGTTTAACTTTTTTTTCTTTTTGAGACAGAGTCTGTCTTTGTCGCCCTTGGTAGAGTGCATCACAGCTCACAGCAATCTCTAACTCTTGGGCTTAATCTATCTTCTTGCCTCAGCCCCCCCAGTAGCTGGGACTAGAGGCACCCTCCACAACACCCAGCTATTTTTTAGAGACAGGGTCTTGCTCTTGCTCAGGCAGGTCTTGAACTCCTGACCTCAAGAAATCCACCCACCTCAGCCTCTCTGTTTACCTTTCGAAAAAGTTTAAAATTGTGGTAAAATACTCTTAACATAAAATTACCATCTTTTGGCTCAGCGCCTGTGATTCAAGTGGCTAAGGCGCCAGACACATACAACTGAGCTAGTGGGTTCGAATCCAGGCCAGGCTTGCCAAACAACAATGACAGCTGCAACAAAAAAATAGTCAGGCGTTGTGGCAGGCACCTGTAGTCCCAGCTACTTGGGAGGCGGAGGCAGGAGAATCTCTTGAGCCCAGGAGTTGGAGGTTGCTGTGAGCTGTGATGTCATTGCACTCTACCCAGAGTGACAGCTTGACGCTCTGTCTCCAAAAAAAAAAAAAAAAAATTACCATTTTTTTTTTTTTGAGGTTTTTGACCAGGGCCAGTTTGAACCCACCACCTCCAGTATATGGGGCCAGCTCCCTACTCCTTTGAGCGACAGGCACCATCTCCATCCTTTTTTTTTACAAAATATTATGGGGATACGAATGTTTTTAGTTATATGTATCAATTTTTTTTTTCTTTTTGATACCTTTATTCTCTGGGGATACATGTATCAATTTTGTTATGCTTGAATCAGGGTTATAAGGGTGCCTATCACACTTTTATTTTTTTTATTTTTTTGTAGAGACAGAGTCTCACTTTATTGCCCTCGGTAGAGTGCCGTGGCGTCACACAGCTCACAGCCACCTCCAACTCCTGGGCTTAGGCGATTCTCTTACCTCAGCCTCTGGAGTAGCTGGGAATACAGGCACCCGCCACAACGCCTGGCTATTTTTCTGTTTTGCAGTTCGGCCAAGGTTGGGTTTGAACCTGCCACCTTCAGTATATGCGGCTGACACCCTACTCGCTGAGCCACGGGCGCCACCCTTTTTTTTTTTTTTTTTTTTTTGAGACAGAGCCTCAAGCTGTTGCCCTGGGTAGAGTGCTGTGCCATCACAGCTCACAGCAACCTCCAACTCCTGGGCTCAAGGAATTCTCCTGCTTCCTCCTCCCAAGTAGCTGGGACTACAGGCGCCCGCCACAATGCCAGGCTATTTTTTTGTTGCAGCCGTCATTGTTGTTTGGCAGGCGGGGCTGGATTCGAACCCGCCAACTCAGGTGTATGTGGCCGGTGCCTTAGCTGCTCGAGCCACGGGCGCTGAGCCCCATCACACTTATTTTAAAAATAAACTATAGGCTGATTCAGTGCCCATAGCACAGTGGTTATGGGCGCCAGCCACATACACCGAGGCTGTCGGGTTCCAACCTGGCCCAGGCCAGCTAACTAACAATGACAACTGCACCAAAAAAATAGCCAGGCATTATGGCAGGTGCCTAGAGTCCCAGCTACTTGAGAGGCTGAGGCAAGAGAATCACTTGAACCCAAGAGTTTGAGGTTGCTGTGAGCTGTGTTGCCACAGAACTCTACAGAGGGCAACATAGTAAAACTCTGCCTCAAAAGAAAAAAAAAAGAAAGAAAGAAAGAAAATCTCCTTATAAACTGGTGAGAGAAGAACAGTAAAGGAGGCAGTGAGGGTTTTCACAGAACAGCAGCTGAGAAATCATAGAGGCTCAGAGAAACTGGATATGTCATTGATACCATGGGGGGATGTTGGAGCCTAGTTCCTTATCCCCATCTTGGGAGAAGGTACACTAAGGTGGTGCAGTTGATCCAGCAGACTGTCCTGTAGTACCCAGGGGACATATGGATTCACATGAGAGAACCCAGAGATTCTTGGAATAGTTCTCACCAGTAACTGGGACACACAGGTTACACTTCATTGTGGGAGGTTCATATTCTACCTGTGTAAGAATGTTCTTTAGGGGCGGTGCCAGTAGCTCGAAGGAGTAGGGCACCAGCCCCATATGTCAGAGGTGGCGGGTTCAAACCTGGCCCTGGCCAAAAACTGCAAAAAAAAAGGGGGGGGGGACAAAGAATGTTCTTTAGGAAACCAAACCAAACCAAAAAAGCCAAACTCTTTATTACCTGGATCACAATTGATGCTCAATGAATACCTGTCAAATGAATAATGGTCCTTAATTGATTAATAACCTGTAAGTTTGGAATTACCATCTCATGCTCTTGGCATTAGAAACAATTGTGTTACCTGGGAATCCTGGCCCTGCTCATTTCTGTCCAGTCTGTACATGACTTCACATGAGGCCCAGCACCCACCTTCCTGACTTTCTGGGCTCCCTGCCCTGATCTCTCAGAGGTTGGGCCAGGGTGAGGAGACAGAGAGACAGCTTTGCCCGCTGCCTGGCTGTGGGGGAAGGAGATAGAGATGGGATAGTTTACTCCCCAACTGCCAGCCCACTCCCCAGTTCTCCAGTTCTCATTCTCAGGAAACCTTCTTCTGCAAGGTTGCCTTTTAGGATTTCTGCTTCCTCTAACTGCCAAATTCCCTCCACCTAGGACAGACATGAATTTGAATATTTTTCATTTGCTTGTGTCAGTTAAGTTCTTTAATTGTTCTCAGTTACCTGCCCCTCAAATGTCCCAGTACCTGGGTGGCTCCCCACCCTGGAGGGCCTCCTAGTGTGATGAGACACAGCCTTTTTCCTCAGAAAGCCCTCAGTCTGATGTGGGACGCAGAGCCTCCCCCCCAGGAAGCTCTGGCCTGCAGGAGGAGGCAGATCAAATGCAAAAACTGCTCCTAGTGAGTTGGGTGTGGTGGCTCACATCTGTAATCCCAGTACTCTCGGAGGCCAAGGCGGTGTGGGTTGCTGGAGCTCAGGAGTTTGAGAGGGGCCTGAACAAGAATGACACCTGTCTTTACACAAAAATAGAAAAACTAGCCGGCCCTCGCTGCTTGGGAGGTTTAAGCAAGAGGATTGCCGGAATCCAGGAGTTTGAGGTTGCTGCCAGCTGTGATGACGCCCTGGCACTCTACCCAGGGCGACAGAGTGAGACGGTCTCAAAAAAAAGAGAAGTGCTCCTAGACTCTTAAGCAAGAGGATGGAATAGTGAAGGCAGATCATGAACACCAGCCCCAAGATCGGCGGGTAGGGAACGTCCTTTCCTCCCAGACCGGGCTTCGGGGCTGCCGACCCGGACGCGTGTGATCGCAGCGACTTTCCCGGGGATGCAACGCCGGCCGAAGCCGGCCGGGTGAGCGGGCAGCTCCTCGTCGTTCTGTCACCGCGGTGGGGAGCAGCCGGTGGGAGCTGCAGGCTGGCTGGCGGGCGACGGCCGCGGGAGGAGAAGGTGGTGCGCAGGCGCAGAGGCGGCTGCAGGTCAGGAGCACGTCAAACAGCAGCAGCTTGAAGAGCAGCAGCCGCAGAGCCCCCAGCCGCAGCACCGGGCCCGGCATCCCTGTGCCAGGAGCAGCGGGTTAGGAGACTGCAGGAGCCCCGCGCCCTAGCCAGGGAAGAATGTCCACTGGAGGGGGGGCCTTGTCGTCTGCACTTGCCGTGTTCTCTCCCCATTGCCTCCCTCCTCCAGGGAAAGTCCTTCCTGGTGTCAAACCTCAAGTCTTACTGGTAGTAAGTACCTTACTAGCCTTCATCTTACTTTATTCCCCAATAATCAGGCCGGTTGAACAACAATGACAACTGCAACAAAAAATAGCCCGGCGTTGTGGTGGGTGCCTATAGTCTCAGCTACTTGGGAGGCTGAGGCAAGAGAATCGCTTAAGCCCAAGAGTTTGAGGTTGCTGTGAGCTGTGATACCACAGCACTCTACTGAGGGCAACATAGGGAGACTCTCTCTCAAAAATGTAAGTTAATTAATTAATTAATTAAAAAGACTTTTCTATTAGCTGTCATCCATGCTTCTTAACTGATGTCCAGGAGTTAGGCTGGGATCAGAGGATCCACCCCCATATTACCCTAGGGTAGACTAAGATCCAGGCTACCCAGTGCCCCAACCTAACAAGGAAACCTCTTTATGGGCTACATGTCAACTCCTTGCATGGTACCCATCAGGTCAGAGCTAAAGCTGCACCTCTAAACCCAAGGTCATGGTCCCCAGGCTCTTATTCCCGATCTCTCGTCCCAAGTACTCACCCATGAGAGACTCCTGGGGACAAGTCCTGGCTGTAGAAGCCTCCCCTATGGACCAAGGATAAGGGAGTGAGTCCTTTGGGAAGGGCCATACACCTGGAAGGCAGGGCCTAGCCATTGCATCCCACATCCCAACACTATACTCAAGCCCTGGCACAGGGTGGCTTTCAAGGCATGTTAGATAAATAGACCAGGATTGGCGCCTGTGGCTCAACAGGCTAAGGTGCCAGCCTCGTACACCTGAGCTGGCGGGTTCGAATCCAGCCCGGGCCCGCCAAACAACAATGACGGCTGCAACCAAAAAATGGCCGGGCGTTGTGGCGGGTGCCTGTAGTCCCAGCTACTTGGGAGG
>CAUYRH010089646.1:0-10870 GCA_963574655.1 Perodicticus potto
AATGCATTTATCATCTGTAAATACTATGACAATCTCTACTCCTGTAAACCAGGAAACATTGAGAAAATGAACAAATTCCTGGATACACAAAACTGCCCAAGAATCTGTCAGGAAGAAATAGAACTCCTGAATAGACCAATAAAGAACAGAGATACTGAATCAGTAATAAAAAATCTTCCAGCAACAAAAAGCCCCATACCAGAAGGATTCATAGATGAATTAACAGAGAAGAGTTGGTACCTATATTGCTGAAATTATTCTATTACATCAAGAAAGAAAGAATCCTCTCCAACTCATTCTATAAAACTGTATTACCTTGATACCAAAGTTAGGAAAGGACACAAGAAAAGAAAACCTCAGACTAATATCTCTTATGAACACAGATTCAAAAATCCTCAAGAAAATACTAGCAAACAGAATTCAACAGCACATTAAAAAAGTAAATCACCATGACAAAGTAGGCTTCATCCCAGAAATGCAAGGAGAGCTCAACATGCAGAAATTAATAAACTTGATTCACCAACATAAACAGAAGACTTTATCTCTACAAAAAAAAAACGTGATCCATGTAACCAAAAACATTTTTACCTCTGTAATAGTTGAAATTTAAAAAATGGTATTAAAAAATAAATAAATAAACAGAAGCTAATAAAGGAAAAGTTTCCCATCTCATATTGAAATAAATTATGAGATTTATGGTTTATTGAATATTCAATATGTCATATATGATACTAAGTCTTTTATATAAATTATCATGCTTAATAATCCCATGAGAAAGATACTGTTCTCCTCAATTTACTATTATCCCCATTTTAGTAATTAGTAAAATGAGGTTTCAAAAGGTATTTCCTTAAAGTCATAAATATAGCATGAAGTATAAGTGAAATGTAAACCTAAGACTATAAAAAAATCTGATGATTAAGTTCACAAATTTATCCTAGAAAAAGTGCTGTATACTTCATTGCAGAATATCACTATCATCATCTTCAAAGTACTCCCTTTGGGAAGATAGGCACTGCCAGCATCTAGTTCACCTTTCAAAACAATTTTGAAACTCTTTTTCAGGAATGATCATCAAAGCTGTCACCATACTACATGTCCTGAATGTCATCAAAATGTCTCCTTTTCAATATTTCCAGTGTCTCTGAATAAAGAAAAATGTCAGTGAGGGCCAGATCAGGTGAGTAACGCGGGTGAGGGTATTCCATTACAGTTATTTGTTTATTGCTAAAAACTCCCTGGCAGGCAGTGCTGTGTGAGCTGGTGCATTGTTGTGACACAAGAGCCATGAATTGTTGGTCAAGATTTTCAGTTAAAATTTTTTCTCTACCAATATTTACCTGGTCTGCTGTTTCTCACAGTCAGCTGATGATTTTGATACACAATTTGACAAATTTTTGCAATGTTTTCATTAGGTATGCTTGTTACTGGCTGCCCTAACATGTCTTCAACAGTGACACTTTCTCTCCTCTCAGAAAAATGTTTAATCCATTCTTTTCTTCATGGCATTATCCCCATAGACTTGGAGAAACATGTCCCTGATTTCACTTTCTCTCTTGCCAAGTTTAACAAGAAATTTATGAATGTTAGTTTGTTGCTTTAATTCAAACTGACATTCTCACAACTGCACACAAAAACATGCAGCAACAATAACAAATGCCATTTGGCAAGAACTGCCACACATTAACATGAAAACAGCTGTGGGATCTTACCAGGTAATTTGTACACTTCTGCCGATGTAAGCACACAGTGGCAAATTGTCAAACACAATCGCCAGACCTCCCTTATCTTCAAACACTGAACTTTCAACGATAACAAATCACATATTCCAACACAAGAAAAGAAAGATCAATGGAATTGCATAAAAAGAGAAACAATAAACCTAATTAAACAAACGTTGCTAGTAAAACATAAAGGTAGCATTTTAAACTAGTGGAAAGAAATGAATTATTCAAGAAAAGGTGTTGAAACAACTGGCTAACCATTTGGAAAAAGAATAACTTGATTCCTACCTGTGACATAAACCAAAATAAACTCCAGATGGATTATAGATTTATGTTCAAATATTGAAACCAAATTTATTCTACATGTCAACTTAGTCTAGAAAATAGATGGCTGGATGGTTTTCACAAATACAGGTACATTTCAGGAACAAATACAAGGCCCTCTAAGGAATAAATTGTGGCCTCTATTTTGCAATTCAAATTTCTTGAGATTTATTTTTTTTCTAAAGTTATTAGACCTTTTATATTAAGTGGATAGATAGTTGAATTGCCCCTGGGAAAAACTAGAACATATATTTACATTTTCTTATTCTATCTAGATATGTAGATATTGGTTGTAATTTTCTAGTCCTGAAAATCTGTTTGATTCTATTAGAACAACAACAACAAAATGGTGGTTACGAAAAGAATCACTGAGCCATTATGCAATACTTTGAAGAATGAAGACAGGAATAAACAAAATGTCTTTTAAAAGAAAATGCATGTCAAGAAATTTGTAAAAAATCACACTGTTTATAATCAACCTGAATACAGTGGAATAATCCTGATTCAGATGTTTCTCAAGTTTCAGTTATATCTATTGTTATATTTATTGGAACAAATTACCTTCATAGGCATTATTTATTGTGTAGCAAAAATAGATGAATGATACAGAGAGCAATCAACCACTAAAATAGTCAAGCAAAAGCCTAATTGCGTTGTGACTGTTTTTGATTTGCTCAGTTCATTCATCACACAAATATTTATTGAATAACTATCACAAGCCTCTCTTCTTAAGGGATGGATACACAGGTTGATACTGTCTTACGTCAAAGAGCTTATATTAAAGTAATAGACAATGTAGTGTATTAAGTACTCTGATAGAAATGAAAGGCATGGAAATACCTAGAGATGGAGAGCACTAATCCAGTACTGGCAATAAAAGGCAACCTTGAGGGAGTGATGTCAAAGAAGAATTAAGAATGATAACTAGAAAAACAGAGGGGATTCTGGGAAGATGGCCAACTGGTAGCAACCCTTGGGAGAGGTTCCTGAGTAGAGGAAGAAAAACTGGATGGAATTGGATACCATGAAGCCAAAGATGGGGAGCTGAGCCAAGAAAGAAGTTCGATAAGCAAGGAAGAGCATTCAAGAAAACAAATTACAGGTACAAAGTCTATTGACTAGAGGACAGGAGACCCCTCCCTCAAGCAGGAGGCCTGCCACAGGCTCTCTACGAATGAGGAGGGAACAAAAAAGCTTTCATTTTACCTCGCTGGAGAGAGCTGCTAACCGCCAGGTCTCTTTCTCCAGGGAGGTCCCTGGAGCACCACCCCACCAGGCATAAAATTGAAGAGATATTTTCCCCCACAAGTCCAAACTCCCAGTCCACCCTTTCCCCATTGCATGGCAGTCTGAAGTTCTGCCCCCTGTGGAACAGTGTTTGGTCTTGTCCTGAGAGATCTGGGCATAGTGTAGACTGCCAGCCATCAGGACAGAATCTGTGACTAAGGGAGAAAAAAGAGGGTATCTGAAGAGAGGGACACTCAGCAGGAGGAGGAGCAGTCCCCTGGTTACAACTAGGCCTGGCCAGTGGTGGTGTTGACCCTGGGTTCAGGCTGTGTCTGGTGGGACAGGGTGTAGAACCCCTGGCTCTGACTGCACCCACTCAGACCCTGTGTGGACTGAGTTCGGCATACAGGGCTGGTTCCCAGCCCCTGCTGGGCCTGTGAGCACAGGCTTGATAGGCATGGTCTGCAACCTGAGAGCAAGGGCATGGTCCCTTGATTCCAACAGAACCCTCAAGCAGTGGCTTACTGAGTGTGAACCACGACGTGAGGGCTAGGGTGTGCTCCACTGCCTCCAGCAGGGCTGGTGAGCAGAGGCTTACCAGGTGAGGACTGAGACCTATGGGCAGAGTGTGGTACACTTGTACACTGACTTTAACAGAATCTGTGAACAGAGGCTTGCCAGGCATTGGACTGAGACTGGCAGGCAGGGGCGTGGTCCCCTGACTCCAACTGTTCTAGCAAGCAGAGGCTAGCTGTGTTTAGACTGAGACCAGAGGGCGGGCCTGGTACCCTGACTCCAACAGAGGCTTGCCAGGTAGTGGGCTAAGACTGGCAGGTGGGGGCATGGACCCTGATGCCAACTGGTCTGGCAAGCAGCGGATAACTGTGTGTGGACTCAGACCAGAGAGCAGGGCCTGGTGCCCTGACTCCAACAGAGCCTGTGAACAGAGGCTTGCTAGGTAGTGGACTGAGACTGGCAGGCAGGGGCGTGGCCCCCTGACTCCAACTGATCTAGCAAGTAGAAGCTAGCTGTGTGTGGACTGAGACCAGTGGGTGGGTGTGTTGCTCCTGGCCCCAGCTGAGCCTGTGAGCAGAGAAGCAGACAAGAGTGTGGACTGAGTCTGGTGGGTGGGAGTGTGGATCCCTGTCTCCAATTATGCTGTTGGAGACCCTTGAATCTCTCTCTGTTGGGTAGGGTTTGCACTGCCTGAGACAATTTGGTTGGAACCCTTGTCTGGGGCCATCCACTCAGGGACATTCTGAGTTGATCTTCGAAGTTCTGTTGTGTGAAAGAACTGAAGGGTGGGGGCTGGGTACCACAACTGTTTGTACCTCTTCACAGTTGAGATTTAAATCCAATACTACGATTTCCTAGGATAGGGTAGAGGTTGGCTAATATCAAAACAGAGCTAGCTTGTGCGGTCTCTCCAAGCAGGTCCTCTGAGTCTCTGCCCAAAACTCAGACAGGGGCCTTTGTAAGGTTGTAGGAGATAAGCCACAATTACAAAGCCTAGAACTTTGATAAGGGGCTGTCGGGAGCCATAAAGACAATGGTCTCACCATTTTGTCAAGGCCTAATCTTAAACTTCTACTTCTACTTCTTCAAGCCTGCCCCATTTCCCAAAAGTCAAACTGACCCAGCCTGCAGTTAGCCTGCGTCAAGGGTTGACAACTGCCATGGCAACATATCCTCCTTAGCTTAACGCTCCACTTCTCCTTAGAAATTTCCCACCCATGACCTTTACTGGAGAACAATCTGCGGTTAGGGTTCCTAGCAACCCAACGGCCTTGATCACATCAGCTAGGGCTGCTTCATGGCCCTGATCACGTCAGCTAAGGGCTGCTTCCTTCTTCTTAACCCTATATAAGCTGCATTGTAAAAAATAAAATTTGAGACCTTGATCAGATTCTTTACTTGGTCTCCTTCTCTGTGTCAGGTTTGTCTCTCATCCAGGTTGACTTCCCCTCAGGCCCTTGTTGAAACCCCTGCTGGCCAGGGCAAGCTCAGACAGGGGCCTTTGTAAGGTTGTAGGAGATAAGCCACAATTACAAAGCCTAGAACTTTGATAAGGGGCTATCTTTACTACCTAGGAACCCCAATTCAATCTCACCCTACCAGTTCTAATAACCAAAGAGTGGAAAATAAATATGGTGCAGACCCAATAGAAGAACTCTGGCAACATGAATAACCAGAGTAGATCAACCCTCCCAAGTAATGACAAAAGGAGATACAAATGAAGATGCCATGCATAGACAAACGGCAGCAATGTCAGAAGTTGAATTCAGAATTCAACATGGATTGCACATAAAATAAATAGAATGGAAGAAAAGATAGAAATTGAATTCCAAAGAGTAGTTCTAAAGTTGTCTCAAGAAATTAATGAATTCAAAGTCCAAGTCACCAAAAATATGGACATAATAAGAAAAGAGATAGCAGAGCTCAAGGAAATGAAAAAGTTAGTTGAGGAGCTCCAAAATACAGTAGAATACTTCAGTAATAGAGTTGACCAGGCAGAAGAAAGGAACTCTGAAACTGAAGACAAAGCTTTTCAATGTTCCCAAACACTCAAAGAGGCAGACAAATGGACAGCAAAACTGATCATTCCCTGAGAGAGTTGTGGGATCACTCCAAAAGATCAAACATTCATCATATAGGAATTCCTGAAGAAGAAGAGGATGGTCCTCAAGGTACAGATGCTCTAATTCAAGAGATTTGGAGGAGAATTTCCCAAGCATTGCAAGAGATACAGAACTTCAGATAGCAGACAGTTTCAGAACCCCAGCAAGACTCAATCCAAATAAAACATCTCCTAGACACCTTGTGATTAACTTTGCCAAAGTTAAAATAAAGAAGAAAATTCTGCAAAGCAGCCAGACGTAAGAAAAGCATCATTTACAAAGGGAAAAATATCAGAATGACTGCAGATCTCTCAGTCGAAACATTTCAAGCCAGAAAAAGATGGACATTGACCTTCAGTCTCCTAAAACAAAACAACTTCCAGCCCAGGATCCTCTATCCAGCTAAAGTGAGTTTAATTTGTGATGGAGAAATCAAACACTTCAATAACAGACATGTTGAAGAAATTTACCATAACTAAACCAAAATATTCTCAAACCCATCCTCCACAATGACCAGCATGATGCTCTACCTCCAAAGTAAACTCACCCAGAAGTTTTTGAACAAAACCCAACTTCCACAGTGGTGAAAGGATTAAAAATGTCCACTGGAAATCCAAAAATCATGACACCCAAAACATAACCAGGTATATCAATTCTCCCAATTAATGTGAATGGTTTAAATTGTCCTCTAAAGAGGCACAGGCTGGCTCACTGGAAACATAAACTTGGACCGGATATCTTCTGTATACAAGAATCTCACCTTACCTTAAAGAAAAAGGATTCAAGGTGAAGAGATGGACTTGTATAATACAGGCAAATGGAAACCAGGAAAAAGCAGGGGTTCCAATTTTAGTAGCAGATACAATTTGCTTTAAATCAACAAATATAAAGAAAGATAAGGAAGATCACTACATATTCATCAAGGGAAACACCCAACATGAATCGATTTTGATAATTAACATTAATGCACCCTACCAGAATCTTCCTCAATTCATAAAGCAGACCCTAATGGATATGAACAACTTGATATCTTCCTGCACTATAATAGTTGGAGATTTTAACACCCCTTTGACAGTTTTGGATAGCTTCTCCAAGAAGACACTAAACAAAGAAATATTCGAATTAAACCTGACCCTAGAACAAATGGACTTTACAGATCTCTACAGACCATTTCACCCTAATAAAATTGAATATACATTCTTCTAGTCAGCTCATGGGTTATCCTCCAAAACAGATCTTATCCTAGGACACAAGTCTAACCTCAGTAAATTTAAAAGTATAGAAATTATTCCTTGCATCTTCTCGGACCACCATGGAATAAAAGCAGAACTCAACAGCAATAGGAATGTTCATACTCAAACAAAGTCATGGAAGCTAAATAATCTTAGGCTGAATGATAGCTGGGTCAAAGATGAGATTAAGAAGGAAATCACCAAATTTTTGGAACAAAATGACAGTGAAGACACAAATTATCAAAACCTGTGAAATACTGCAAAATCAGCCCTATGAGGGAAATTTATAGCATTGGAAGCTTTCATTAAGAAAACAGAAAGAGAGGAAGCCAATAACTTAATGGATTATCTCAAGCAACTGGAAAAGGAAGAACATTCCAACCTCAAACCCAGCAGAAAAAAAGAAATAACCAATATTAGGGCAGAATTAAATGAAATTGAAAACAAAAGAATCATTCAGAAGATCAATAAAACACAAAGTTGGTTTTTTGAAAAGATTAACAAAATTGATAAACCTTTGGCCAACCTAACCAGAAAAAAAAAAGTAAAATCTCTAATAGCATCTATCAGAAATGATAAAGGATATTTTCCAGCTCCATCCATGTAAACATAAAAGAGATATTCTTCTTAGTAAAGTATCTCAGGAGTGGAAAAACATCAAATATACTCAGTACTACTGTGAAACCAATTTATAATCACTCACACTTGCATATGAAAAATGAAACACAACTATAGCCTAGGATGAAGAAGGGAAGGGGAGGGAGAAGGAAAAGGAGGAGTGTGGGTCAATAGAGGGAGGGTCAGTAGGGTAACCACACCTATGGAGCATATTGCAAGTACAAGTTGGATCTATTAGGTGTAGAACACAAATATCTTAATACTATAATTGGGTAAATGAGGTGAAGGCTATGTTGATTAGTAGGATGTAAGCACTCCAATTTATACAAATAGTCAACACATTGAATCCCATAATGGCATAAATGTATTCATGATCTATGTACAAATGACTTAATAAAATAAGAAAGAAATGATAAAGGAGAAATACCAGACACTTCAGAAATTCAAAAAATCCTCAATGATCACTACAAAAATCTTATTCCCAGAAATATGAAAATCTGAAGGAAATGGACCAATACCTGGAAGCACACCACCTTCAGAAAGAATTAGAAATCTTGAATAGACCTATATCAATCACTGAAATATCATCAACAATAATAAATCTCCCTAAAAAGAAAAGTCCAGGACCAGATGGCTTCACATCCGAATTCTATCAAACCTTTCAAGAGGAACTAGTTCCTATATTATACAACAATAGAAAAAGCATAGAAAAAGAAGGAATACTTCCAAACACATTCTAGGAAGCAAATATCACCCTGATACCCAAACCAGGAAAGGATCCAACAAAGAAAGAAAATTATAGACCAATATCATTAGTGAATATCGATGCAAAAATATTCCATAAGATCTTCACACACAGAATTCAACAACACATCAAAAAAATTATACACCATGATCAAGTTGGTTTTATTCCAGGGTTACAGGGTTAAACATATGCAAATCTATAAATATAATACAATACATCAGTAAAATAAAAAACAAATACCATATGATTCTCTCAATTGACAAAGAAAAAGCCTTTGATAATATCCAGCATCCTTTCATGATCAGAACACTTAAGAAAATAGGCATAGAAGGGACATTTCTTAAACTGATGGAGGCCATCTACAGCAAACCCACAGCCAATATTATATTGAATGGTGTAAAATTGAAAACATTTCCACTTAGATCAGGACTGAGGCAAGGATGCCCATTGCTATTCAACATAGTAATGGAAGTCTTAGCCATCACAATCAGGCAAGAGAAGGTGGTCAAGGGTATCCAAATAGGGTCAAAGGAGATCAAACTCTCACTCTTCACTGATGATATGATCCTATACCTGGAAAATCCCAGGTTCAACTTCAAAACTATTAAAAGTGATCAGGGAATACAGCAGCCTCTCAGGATACAAAATCAATAATTACAAGTCAGTAACTTTTATATATGCCAATAATAGTCAAGCTGAAAAAATAATCAAAGACTCTACTCCTTTTATAATAGTGCCAAAGAAGATGAAATATCTGGGAATTTACCTAAAAAAGGACATGAAAGATCTCTATAAAGACAACTATGTAACTCTGAGAAAAGAAATAGCTGAAGATGTTAACCAATGGAAAAACATACCATGCTCATGGCCGAGAAGAATCAACATTGTTAAAATGTCCATACTCCCTAAAGCGATCTACAGATTTAATGGAATACCTATTAAAGCACCATTGTCATACTTTAAAGAACTTGAAAAAATAGTACTTTGTTTTATATGGAATCAGAAAAAAACTCGAATAGCAAATACATTACTCAGAAATAAGAACAAATCAGGAGGTATCACATTACCAGACCTCAGGCTATACTATAAATCTATAGTGATCGAAACAGCATTGTACTGGCACAAAAACAGAGAGGTAGATTTATGGAACAGAATAAAGAACCAAGACATGAACCCAGCTACTTATCATTATTTGATCTTTGACAAGCCTATCAAAAATATTCCTTGGGGCAAATACTCCCTATTTAACAAATGGTGCTGGGTGAACTGGCTATCTAACTGTAAAAGACTAAAACTGGACCCCCACCTTTCACCATTAACAAAAATTGTTATCCCAGTATATAAAATATTTAAACTTAAGACATGAAACAACAAAAATACTAGAAGAGAGTGCAGGGAAAATACTTGAAGAAATTGATCTGGAAGAATATTTTATGAGGAGGACCCCCCCAGCCAACTGAAACAACACCAAAAATCCATTACTGGGATCTAAAAGCTTTTGCACAGTTAAGAGCACAGTAAGTAAACCAAACAGACAACTTTCAGAATGGGAGAAGATTTTTGCAGGTTGTGCTTCTGACAAAGGTCTGATAACTAGAATCTACAGAGAACTCAAACTAATCAATAAAAAAAGAATAAATAACCCCTTTTCTATGTGGGCAAGAGACTTGAACAGAAATATCTCAGATGAAGACAGGCACATGGCTTACAAACACATGAAAAAATGCTCATCATCCTTAATCATCAGAGAAATGCAAATCAAAACCACTTTCAGATATCATCTAACTCCAATAAGATTAGCCCACATCACAAAATCCCAAAACTACAGATGTTGGCATGGATGCGGAGAGAAGGGAACACTTCTACATTGCTGGTGTGAATGCAAGCTAATATGACCTTTTTGGGAAGAAGTTTGGATAACACTCTAGGAACTAAAAGTAGACCTACTGTTCAATCCTGCAATTCCTCTACTAAATATATACCCAGATGATCAAAAATTATTTTACAACAAAGACATTTGCACCAGAATGTTTATTGCAGCCCAATTCATAATAGCCAAAACATGGAAACAGCCCAAGTGCCCATCAACCCATAAATGGATTAACAAACTATCGTATATGTACATCATGGAATACTATGCAGCCATAAAAAAGGATGGAGACTTCACAACTGTTATGTTTACCTGAATGGAGCTGTAACATATTCTTCTTAGTAAAATATCTCAAGAATAGAAAAAAAAAAGTATCCAATGTACTCAATACTACTATGAAATCAATATATAACCACCTACATACTCATACGAAAGGCAAAACGTAACTATAGTCCAGAAAGGATTAGGGAAGAGGAGAGAGAGTGGAGCAGAGTGGGGATAGCGAAGGAGGG
>CAUYRH010089648.1:0-16398 GCA_963574655.1 Perodicticus potto
TTGCCCCCTCCCCATTTCTTGTGCTATAACTGGGTTTTAGCCTTCATATGAAAGCTATAGATTAGCTTCATAGTAGGGCTGAGTACATTGGATAATTTTTCTTCCATTCTTGAGATACTTTGCTAAGAAGAATATGTTCCAACTCCATCCATGTAAACACAAAGGAGGTAAAGTCTCCATCTTTCTTTAAGGCTGCATAGTATTCCATGGTATACATGTACCATACTTTCATTTCTTTACAGCTGCTTTTATGTTTTCACTCCCATTGCCCTTCTCAGAGCCACCATCAGCCTAAATTGAGCTCCCTTTATATCACTTATAGATTGTGGCACTATGAGAAAGCAAGGAGCTTAAGACTCCAACATATCTGCACTAGGATAGTCTCTCTTACTTCACACAAGGCAGTTAACCCCTCAAGGCCTCATTCACAAAGTGTGGATAAAAGAAAAGTGATCAGGGAGACTAAATGAAATCACATTTGTGGGTTGTAGTCCATCTTCAGTAATGGTTCCAACTTTCCTTCCATTCTATAACAGTTATCCTGCTGGTTTGGGAGATGCTAGGATATCTTCTGCCGCTAGTCTGCACTCAACTTGTATTATCATGAAATTAAGTTCTGTAATGAAAAGTAACCTAGACCAGAGGTTGTAAATTGGAGTGATATCTAATTTTGAGCTGTGTGACATACTACTCACTTCTGTGACTGTGCACTCAGTAAAGAAATTGCTCTGTAGAAAACAAATTCATAAAGCTCCCTTGGGCCCCAGGGCCACTTCTGGCAGTCAGGAAATCAAGAGACCCATAGATGAGGGAAAGGACAGGAATTAGAGAGTGGAGCCACAGGAAGAGGAAGCTTCCACTACCATTTAAGACTGTCTAGGTTGCAAGGGGCAGAACAGTCCAGACCAGTGGGAAAACACAAACTAACAAAGGGGAATTCATTCGCTCTTAACTGAAAGTGCATGTGTGGCTGGATAGGAGCATATTAGCACTTGATTTCTGCCCCCCACCCCAGGTCAGCTCTCTGTTAGCATAGATCTTAGATTGGTTCTTCTCTAGTGGTGCAAGGAACCACAGTCATTCTACCCATACCTTTGCAGTTCGTTGTGGTAGAACACCCGTCTCTGCCCTGGCATTCTCGGAAATCTCATTGTATTATAACATGCTACATAGTATAAAGAAATTAAGCCTCTGATTGGGTCATATACCCATCCTTGAACCAACTGCTCTGGTCATGGAAATGCCACACACTCAGTGATTTACATCTAGATCACATGCTTAGCCCCTCACCCCTGTAGCAATCACTGAGTCCAGAGTAACTATATGTGATGATTATCTTGGATCTGGATCACTTCTTCTGCCCTGGAGACAAGGATGGAGCCCCATTTAGAACCGAGTAGTAAGGATTCCACCAAAAATCAGAGATATTAGATGCTACCTTGCAACTTGTTAATTTTGATCTAAGTTCTAGGTATGAAAAAGTCTCCCCTAAGTATTCATAACTATCAGTAAACAAATACCTTTTATTTTAAGCCATTACATTCTGGGAGGGTTTGGGGTTCAAATTTGTACTCCTTGGTTCAAGAAACCTCAAGTTGATAAATTAGCCAATGTTGCCCATAATTTAAAGATTAGAGACAACTTCATGGTATCTAGCCAGCTTCTTCACTAAGAACCAAAATTTTTCCTAGCCTCCAGAAGTATAATAAAATAAATTTTTATTCTTTATTTTTAAAAAAGAAGAAGAAATTAAGGGTCATGGAGAATAAACATTTTAAAGTTTTGATTTGTAAAAAAAAAAAAAAAAGAAAGAAAAAGAAGAAAAGTTTTGTTTTGTTTTGTTATTTTTTGAGACAGAGTCTCACTATGTTGCCCTCAGTGGAGTGCCGTGAAATCACAGCTCACAGAAACCTCAAACTCTTGGGCTTATTTGATTCTCTTGCCTCAGCCTCCCAAGTAGCTGGGGTTATGGACACCCACCACAATGTCATTGTTATTTAGCTGGCCTGAGCCAGGTTCAAACCGGCCAGTCTTAGTGTACATGGCTGGTGCTGTAACCACTGTGCTACGGGCGCCAAGCTAGAAAAGTCCTTTCTATCACACCATCCTTGCTTTCTAACTTCAACACCCATATGGAGCTTACCTGTCAAAAAGTACATAGAGACGTAGTTTCATAAGACAGCTTAGGCGTTTCTGGATCTCAAAGCCTAATAAAGCTTTCTGCATAGACGTCTGCACGGACCTTGCAGCAGACAGACCTGTGAGTGCAGCACAGACACTAAGAGACATCAGAAAGTAAAGAGAAGAACCCTTTCTACCAACTATTTCAGGTTGATAGAGCCTCAGAGTACTGAAAACGAGCCAGCACTAATGGCTTTGCTAATCAGAAACAGTGACCAAGATAAGATCTTAATTTCCTATTCCCTAGACCTTGCAATACCATTTATATATTCATGAACTAACAATTCCATAGAAGCATAGAACTATAGGAAGCTAGGACTAAAAATGACTCCTGCTTTACCTGAGGAAGAAGCAGAGGCCCAGAGAAGAGAAAACCCTTACTAAGGATCACACAGCAAGTTCAATCACAGATTCTAAAACATTAAATCTAAATTCTATATTCCAAGTTTTCTGGGATAAGACAATTGTAAGTCTTTACAAATTTACATGGTGCTTTCACAGTTATAATTCTGGGCATCTTTATAATTTTAGGATAATAATATGCTAATCCAAAAACATTTTAGGCTAATTTATCAACTTGAGATTTCCTGAACCAAGGAGTACAAATTTGAACCCCAAACCCTCCCAGAATATAATGGCTTAAAATAAAAGGTATTTGTTTACTGATAGTTATGAATACTTAGGGGAGACTTTTTCATACCTAGAACTTAGATCAAAATTAATGAGTTGCCTGGTTGTCTCACTTTGATATGGAAAGATTTCTTTTTTTCTAGTCTTCTCTTTGGCCAAACACGGGGTATTTTGAGGGCCCTAACTCTTTGCTAGCTTCTTAGCCATGACTCTCCACCCTGCATAGACCCAAAGAGTTACTCCCATATAATGCCTATCTCTTCCTCATATGGTATTTTTTTTTAATTTTTGACCTATGAAATTTTCTTTTCTTTATTTTAATCTCAAATTTGCATTTAAAGGGCTTTGTATGATATTTAATGGAAAATTTTAGGCATTAGATATTTATTGTTGGAAGGATTTATCAGAATTTCAAGTCTTCCAAAAACAATGTTTACCTTCCTTATTTTAATAAAGTACATTAATCATAACCAGAATCTACTGGGCAAATTTCATAATTGTGTAGATCTTTACTTTGTAAGAAGAAGTAGATACAGAAGAGTCGTGACTGAATTACTTTTGCTCATCTGTATTTAGAAAAGCTTAGGAGACCTAGTAATTATATTGAGAAATTGTGAGGGGCTCTTGAGAGTGTGTGATTCGAGGTGTGATTGGTTATTTAGAGAGCCACAGGTAAATCAGTTTCCTATTGGAAGAGTATACAGGAAACAAAAGTCCACAAGTTTTATTGGGGCATACCTTCCTTTCACCCACCTACCCTACAGTAATGTACCTGTATTAGATATCTATATCTTTATAACAAAACACCTCAAAAATCTAGTGGGTAAAAGATTTATTTGCTCACATGTCTTTGGTTCACAATTTTGGCTCTGCTGAGCAATTATGCTGGACTCACTTGGAGTCACTTATGTGGGTGCTGTCATCAGGCAATTGGCCTAGCATGGTCTGAGATGACCTCCCTCACACGTCTGGCAGAAACTGCTGGTTGTCAGATGGGCCTGTGACTCCAGCTGAATTTGCCATATGCAGGTGGGTTTCCAAAACAGCAAGCTCCATTGGATGAATGCGTTTTCAAGCCCCTGCTTGCATCACATTTGGTAATGTCTGACTGGCTAAAGCAGTTCACATAGCAAAGCCCAGAGTTAACATGGGAGAGGAAGGGGACTTTATAAAAGTCCAGATGCCACCAGGTATGATTCATGGACAGCCTTGAATCCATCTACCCCAGAGACCAGAAGCCTAATGCACTTGACTACTTTGCTTGGTGGAAAGCACAAAGGCTTGGTATGTGTTTCAGGTGAGCAAAACACTGGCTCTACCTATATGTGATGGACAAATGACTTACCCAGATTCTCAGCTTCATCATGGGGAAAATAATAACTACTTCACCATATTGTTGAAAAGTTTAAATAATGTATGTAAAGTCTCTATCTAAACATGCTTTAGTCCTCTCATTCAGAAATTTTTTTGTCTTGAACTTACTTCTGCCTCAAGATTTCACCTTGTGGCATTCTCTGTCCTTTGTTGCCTTGACATTTAATTTAATTTATTCTGATTTAAAAATTATATATGCCCATTGGAAGGGGGAGGAGGAAGAGGAGGAGAAGAGAAGAGAAAAAAACTCCATAAAATTTTAGGCATTAGGTATTTTTTGTTGGAAGGATTTATCAGAATTTCAAGTCTTCTAAAACAGGGATGTAGTAACTACAGCCTTCCCTTTTTATTCCGCACTCTTCTCCTAAGTGGAACTCCAGACCTCACTTCAACTACAGCACACTGATGACTCTCTAATCTATATACCTGGTACCATTTTCTCCCGTGCTTTGGAATCATTTATCCACTATCTGATGTTCAGCTCCATTTAAATGTCTGAGAGCAGAGTTCTCAATTTTTAGCATTCACCAAAATCACCTGGAGAGCATGGTAAAATCCTGATTGCTGGTTCCCACCCCACTTCCAGTTTATGATAGAATAGATTTAGGGTGGGGGCCTGAGAATCTAAATTCTTACTGCATTCCCAGGTGATGATGATGATGGTCTGAGGACCACACACCGAAACCATTAGCATTGGGGCACTGCAGTTCAACTTGTCCAGAAACCAACCATTCCTTTTCTAAGACATTTTTCTCCCTCAATTTCATACAATGGTAATGGCATAGTTCAGTTGGCCCAACTAGAAGCCTACTAAATTAAGGCTGTTAAGCAATGGGAGTGTAGGATCTTCCTTCCTCTTTTCTCAAATGCTTCAGTCCTCATCAATTTCATTATCTATTAAACAGAGCCACCTTGTGATAACCTCTAACACATTTTGCCTTAAAATATTTTGCCTCCTCCCTCCCCTGGTTGCATGAGAGCATTGTGTAATTTTGTTATGCACCTGCCCTATTGATCAGATAGAGGAAACGGCATCCTTTGGTACTTCTTGTGGGTAAGGTGTCATGAGGTTCCAATACCTCACAAAGAAAAGACAGAAGGCCTCTTCCAAGTTGAAATGTCACACAAGGGAACAAACTTCCAAACTTCTCCTGTCTTTTTTTTGAGACAGAGTCCCACTATGTCACCCTCTGTAGAGTGCTGTGCCATCACAGCTCACAGCAACCTCAAACCCTTTTGGGCTTAAGCGATTCTTCTGCCTCAGCCTCTCAAGTAGCCGGGACTACAGGTGCCCACAACAATGCCTGGCTATTTTTTGGCTATAGTTGTCATTGTTGTTTAACAGGCCTGAGCTGGGCTTGAACCTGCCACATCCAGTGTATGTGGCTGGTGTCCTACCCACTTGAGCTACAGGCGCCAAGCCAATTTCTTAAAATTGTACTCCATCTTCTACCACATTTCTAGGGTTGTTACAGTGTGGCGAGGGGCCAACCCCAGGAGATATCTTGCTTTCTTATATAAGGCTAGTTCAGACTGACCTTTACAAAGCCAGGTTGGAGACATCAATGCCCTAGTGCCTGTGGTATCTAGCCAAGAAAAATTATATGAATCTCTCATATTTCATGAGTCAGATTTATCTGTAAGTTTCCTGACACCCTCGGGGCTTCCACTATAGAAAAGGGAGCCCCAGATCTCTCTCAATGGGGCTATTTCACCAGTTTCTCCTTAATTACTGTCCTTGTCTCTACTTTCCCCACTCCAAACTCCCTAATACTCTGGCTATCAGGGTGCTCCACCTAAATCTCAGGTCTGCTCTTGCCACTCCCTCAATTTAGAATTTCACTCCCAAGACTAACCATCACCTGCAGGAGCACTGCCAACTATTTGTTGTTGAATGGAAGGAAAGTTGAGGGCAGGGTACAAAGGCCCATTAATTTCTTTCAATGAATTATGGCTTTTATTGTGTAGGCTATAGGGGATTTTAGAAGGTTTAACATAAAAGAACAATATGTAGGACAATATAAAAGCTAGACTTAAGGTAGAAAGATGAGGCAGTAGAAGATTGGAGATAA
This sequence comes from Perodicticus potto, assembly GCA_963574655.1. Lineage (NCBI taxonomy): Eukaryota > Metazoa > Chordata > Mammalia > Primates > Lorisidae > Perodicticus > Perodicticus potto. The sequence goes on from CAUYRH010089648.1 coordinate 6,258, forward strand.
GAAAATAGTAACTATTTTGAGTGAAAGAAAATTTAAAATGAGGAGGAAGTGAGGAGTATATAATCTTTAAGAAATATTACTGTTTGGATTTGGTAGTGGTGGTGGTGGGTGGTGGTAGTTAAATGAATGATCCACACTAGTAATTTTGTAACTATGTGAATCTCAGCTGATAGGATTGTTGGGATGATGAAGATATAATAGCCTGGGTCTTCTCTGTGCTCTGGACTGAGATGAGATCATCCAGCCTTGCAAACTGTATTAGCATTTCATAGGCCATTAGGAGAGCATGGACCATCAGCTCAGCTGAGCTTCCTAAGTCCCCCAACATCCAGGATTAAATCAAATGCATGACAGTGATCAGCATGGCCTTTGGGCTTGTCACACTTAACAGCATTTCCTACCTCTCTGTCCTGAGAATTAGATCTTCCCCATGAAGGCAATCGTATGCATTAACACTGGCATGATAAATTCCTTCTTATTTGGTTTTTCAAATTAAGAGAACCGACTAAGGCAGCAATTCCAGATTGTGTGAGGAAATGTGATAATGATTGGCCTTGTGGGCTCTGGCTCATCTTCTTCTGCCCCTGACTCCCAGTGCAAAGTTCTCTCTACTCAATCATGTTGAGGGTGAGGTGGTGGCCATCTAAAATCAGTACAGCTGGACAGAAGAAGCTAATGTCAAATGTCTTATGGGAAAGTTTTTTGTTTTCTAACACTCAAAACTTAAGATAATTTCATAATATAAAATAAATTACACACTAAAATATTTGCCCTCAAGCAATTTAGAACATAAAAGAACAAAATATTTTAGTACCACCTCACAGAGGCCTCACCTATAGTGCATGTCTATTAAATATTAAACTATCTAAATCGAGGATAGCAAATTTATAATAAATAATTAAGAACATAACCTGAATAAACTCAATGGCCCCATGTGGTTCATTCTGTATATTATATAAACTATTTTAAAATTTTCTAGGTGTCTCAAAAAAATAATCAATGGAGAATGTGCAATTTAATTAAAGTAAAATAATTTTAAACTTTTGTCTCCCCAAGACTGCCTCTCTCAGTGTCCTCCACATAGGACACTGTTGGTCCTTGAATATTACTTTCTCTCCTATTCCCTTAAACATGCTCACTTATATCTTTAGGCCAATATCTACAATCTGTGTATCTCCTTCTCTCTCTCTCTCTCTCAAACTATGCTCTATTTCAGCTCCTTATTATGCTTTCTATCTTCTCTGATTTCTTTAATATAAATGGATTTTTCGCTTTATTTTTTTAACCTGGATTCTGCACAAAAAAAAGAAAAGACTTTCTTCTCAGCAGCAAAAGGCAGAAGGGGAGATTGCAAGAACTGATACAGTAATCATTTTTTATGCATGTTTTAGAAGAAAACAAGAATAAGATGAAATATATTCCTAACTTTGACACCAGAATTATGCAGCGATTAGAAATATGAGCTCTAGAATCAGAAAAATCTATGTTGAGATTCTGGTTCTGCCATTGCCTCTTTTCCTAGATTTGGGTACCCACATTTGTAAAATGACAATTTGGTGTATGAGGATTGAATTGGATAATTTATGTAAAGCATTTAATATAGTTCCTGGCAACTTTTATTATAATTATTCATTCTTATCTTGGGGGAAAATAGTCCATGGGGAGCAGGAATTCAGCCCAGAACAATCCTTCGTCTTGGCACAAGACATTTAACAATCCAGAAAACAAGTTGCTTCTCCATTCTCTCCCCTAGAGAAGCAAATGTCATTTTCTCATATGTCATAAAGTATTCCTGCCTTCTCTTGTGATCACATTCTTGGTACAGTTCCTGGCAACTTAATACTCATAAATGAATTGATGAATGGACTGGTGAAGCAATGAGTATCTCAGGATACCAGATGCAAACAAGGTAGCAAAGAGCCAGAGAGAATTGGTGACAGAATGAAGTGTGTGCTCCTCCTCTTTACCTACTCTTGAACCACCTCTGTCACAGTGTCTGAATGTGAGAGCTCACATGACTTGTTCTTCCCCATCAACTGGCAAAGCAGGTGGTTCATTTGTTCATTCATTCCTTGAACAATTTTTGACCACTCATTGTATACCAAATATTGTTCTGTATGCAGGGCACAGGGAACAGCAGAACAGAGCATATCATAGACCACTGCTTCTCAAACTTAAATATGCATACAAATCATCTGAAGAATCTTGTGAAAATGCATATTTTGATTCTACATTTCTAATAAGCTATAAGGTGGTATCCACATTGGTCTAAATGTCTCTGCTTTTGATACTCAAAGTTTAAGCCTCAGACCAGTAGCATGTATAGGTTGTCAATTTAAGGACTCTCTCTGGTCTGTTAATCCAGTTGAATTGGGCCCCTCCTGATACTTCATAAAGATTCCCAAGCATATATAGGTATGTCCATCTGATGATGCCCTGGAGCTCAAAGGCAGGAATGAGAAATGCATATGTGAGAATGGCCTTTGTTGTTAAAAGGGCAGAACCCAAGGTTCAGAGTTTGTTCGGGTTTCAGAAAAACTTCCAGCAAGCTCAGAAACAGCAAATTCCTGATTTCAGATGTTTCCCTGTCACTTCCCAAGCTGCCCTGCCATGACTCAGAGGTGAAGTGGGGCCACATGAAGAGCCTGAATACCACACTATACTCCAGAGCCAGACTCTACCTCTTCCTACCTATGTGATTCTGCACTAATGAGAAAACTCATGCTTTAGTCTCTAAATCTCTACAATGGGAATTCTCATCATTCCTAGCTCATGGGCAGGTTGCATTCCACAGATGATTTATAGAAAGTACCTAGCACAGTGCCTATAGTGACCATTGAAAGGTATGTGTCATTACTTTTGTTATTAGTAAAACCAAGAGCCACGATATTCTTTATCAGTGCTTTGTCCAGACATGCTAGAGAAAGATAAGTCTAAATTGAAGCCCAGTCTCTGACTTGCATGGTTTTAAATCAGACCAGTAATGTGTGAGCACAGGTGTTTTGTAGTTTGGTGTCTCTGTTAACATGAGAATAAAAAAAGATAATCAAAAAAGAAGAAAGAGAAAAGACAATCGCTATTTGAAAGTGAATGAAGGGCGCCCCCCTCCTTCCTGGCCCTTTTTCTCAGCCTTTTTTTCCCCTTACTTTGACATCTCAGTGTGGTTTTTTTTTCTTTTAGCTGTGAGTTCTGGGATAGATGATAACTGCCAGTAATAGGATTAGCATTGATTTCTTTAGCAAGAACAGAGATGTGGCAGTTTCAGCCATTTCCTGAACTGCCAGCTTTGAAATATCAAAAAAATAGAAGAAGAAAAAAGAAAAGAAATAAATAAAAGAAAAGGAATACATGGGGGCAGGAGGGAACATAGCTTTTAAAGAAAAGGAAGTATGTGTGAATCTGACCATGTGTGCCTGTGCGTGGACTTATGGACAACCATATGCACACAGAGGAATCTAGAAATGCTCTGAACACATGTGGATCATGAGAATGTTTTTGTTGTCCTATGATAAAGGATCAAAAGCGTTGTTTCTGTTCTGCTTCAAAAAAAGGTTTTAACATTCATTTGACTTATTTTTTCTTTCACAGTGAACACATTTACCAGCTGATCTTTCATAGTTATCCTTGAATCCTGACTTTTTTAACCTTGAAATTCAAACAAAGAAAATTCAATTCAAAGGAAAGAAGTGACTCGGAGAAAGACTGCAGTGGGTCCTGCTGGACTTGCCCTAAGAATTCCATTTCTCTGAGACTGCAGGAGACCAAAGTACACAGTTATGATCTCCAAAATCTCAGCCAAATATCTCCTTACAAACAGCTGGTGGGGCTTTTGCAGAATGGGACCCAGTTTTCACTTCCCAGCCAGGGATTTCGGGGTGTGTCCCCTTTCCTAAATATTTCAAATGTAAAGTCAAGTAAGGGTGAAACACTGACCACCAGCTTCCTGTGCTAAAACCAAAAAGGAAAAATTATGAGACAAAAGGTAGGCTTCACCCACGTTCTTCAAGCTACTCTGAAGGTAAAACTAGTGTAAAGTAGGGTGTGAGGTCAACATAAAAAGAGATCTCAATGCTTAAAATTTTAGAAATGGGCAATTTTCTGGTGAACAAAAGTAGAGGAAGGGAGTAGTGAGAGATGGTTCTCTTGCCTTTGATGTCTTTGGGGGTTGGATGTATAATAAATCCAAATCATTCAAAAAGAAAAGGAAACAATCACTTTAAGAGGAAATCCATTAAGCCAGTCAATTAATTATTTTATATAGCAAATTATTTTATCAGTTATGACATCATTTCTGATGATTATCATTATTAGCTATTTTTAATTGAGTAGGAATTATGCACCAGCAACTGTGTGAAATCTTCTGTGTGTACCCATTAGCACTTTTAATCCTCACAAGAAGAGAGGTAACATCAACCCCATCTTACAAATCAGAAAAAATTAGCTCAGATAAGTAACTTGTGCATCATCACACAACAAATAAGTTATCAAAGCCTATATTTAATTTCAAATCTGAATCATTCCAATGCCTAGTGTCTCTTTAATTACACTGACTCAAACTGTACTACAAATTATACTGAGTTAAAACTCTCTTGCATTGCCATTCCTGTGAGGCTATTGCATTTTATTTCCTGAAACACTATTTAATGAGAGTTATTTCTCTATATTCATTTATTTATTCACCTACCATCCAGTCAGCATTATTTGAGCACCTGCTATATGTCGTCAACAGAGCTAGATCACTGAATTTAAGAAGAATCAGTCAAGGTCCTCTGACAGACACAACATGCTCTGAACTACATGGAGCAGAATGACCAAAGAATAGCAAAGAGAAGAAAATAGCTTCTTCACAAAGGAGAAAAGAATATCTTCACAAAGATAGGGTCCTCACCTGAACTTGGATTTTGAAAAAGAATTCATAGAATATATATGTCATCATAAGTAATTTCTTAGCTGGCTCTCACCAGCAGCTTTAAAACTCCCAAAGACAAAAATCCTATTGCACAACAACTTAGCAACCACTTAAAAAATCAAATGTTAACTTAACCAGTTCTTTTATCAATGCAAGTTGTTAAGTAATAATTTTATTTGTTAACTCTCACCAAATTATATATGTATGCACATAGTTTTAAATAGCATTTATTGCTTTTTATCTGATTATAAAGGTAATGCTTATTCTTTGAAGAAACAATATAAAATTATATTACTAAATACATGAAAATTTAAATCACTTATAATGCAACTACCCAAAGTTATCTATGGTTAACATCTTAGAGCAACAGTTCCCAACATTTTTGGCACCAGGGGCTGGTTTCATGGAAGACAATTTTTCCATGGACATAGTTGAGGGGAATGGTTTTGGGATGACTCAAGTTCATTACATTTATTGGTCACTTTATTACAATGTCACATTACATTACTATATTATCTACATAATTATTGCCTTCTCATAAGGAGCACACAACCTAGATCCCTCACATTTGCAGTTTAAGTAGGTTTCAGGCTCCAATGAGAGTCTAATGCTGCAGCTGTTCTGAGGGGAGGCAGAGCTCAAGTGGTGATGTGAGTGACGGGAGCGCCTATAAATACAAATGAAGCTGCTCACCTCCTGTTGTGCAGCCCAGTTTCTAACAGGTCAGGGATCAGGACCAGTCCGTATCCCAGGGATTGGGACCACAGTCTGAGAGTATAGTTCTTTCTAGTACATTGCCATATAGTTATCTATTTATTCCACAATTTTAATCATATTATGTATACTGCTACCTGATGGTTTTTCCCACATTTCTAACTTCATGGTAGTTCTTTAGCTTTTTCCCGTGCAATTAAACATCCTCTGACAGTGTAACTGCTAATGGCTTCCTAGCATTCCACCCACTGCATGCCCCATTCCGTTTCTACTCTGGAAAACGTTTATTAACAGGTGGTTTCCTTCTTATTGTTATATTGTAAATTACATCACAAAGAATATCCTTGTATATATAGCTTTGTGTGCATCTATAATTATTTCCGAGAGCTAAGTTCCAAGGGGCATTATTACCTCATCAAAAGTTTAAAACCATTTTAAAGTTTTTGGTACATATTATTTCTACATGTACCTTCACAACTATAGAATCAATTTGGCCTCCCACAAATAGTGTGTAAGTGTGCCCATTTTCTTCTCACCAATACTGGGTATTTCTATTTAAACCACTTTAGAATATTTCCCAATTGGGTAGGCAGAAAATTGTATCTTGTTTTTATTTGCTTATCACTGAATACTGATGAGGTTAGGCATTTTTCATACATTTATTATCTACTTGTATTTTTTTCTTTTGTCATTTATTCATGTCCTTTGCCCATTTTTCAATTGCTGGGCTTATCACCTTCTTATTGATTTGTAGGTATTCCTTACAGATTAAGACTATTAACCCTTTGTCTGTCAGAATTGCTGACACAACCTTAAACACTAAATCAGACATATCACGTTTTCCATTCTCCGGAATTCAACTCTGACTTCTCCAAACCTAAATAAGCCACACTCTGTGCCATGGCTCCCAATTATAGATGTACCCACAGCCTATTCTTCCTACAGCTTTCTGAGCCTGTAGATACAGCTCTGGAGAATGCAATTATTTGCATTTTAGTCTGCTAATTGTTTCATTTGTGCTAAGCTTGTTCCCATTCTACCCCAACTGTCCCAAAGCTGTTTGGAAAGTTCATTGAAGGTGATAAATAGCCAAAATATTCTCTATCTCATTGTTATTTCTATTATTTATCAGTTCTTTGGGGGGGAGGTTCTTCACACAGTTCACTCTCTAGCCTACATACCAGAGACTATAATTTCTAAATGTTCCTCTCGGAAATTGGCTCTGATTTTTCCTTAATCTACTATTTTTTAAGTAGAATCTTCTAAGAATGGCTTCAGGGCCACAATAATGTGATCAACATGAAGGAACCCTACCACTCATTTCTATGTTAGCCTGATGTGGATTGTCTGTGACTGCTCCCCCCAAAAATGCTATAGACATTTTTCTCTTTTACAGAGAAGAAAAAGAAAGGAAGTTATTACTGGCAATGCATCTTGGGGACAGTGACTTTTCATGAACTATCTCTGATCCCTTTCTTAGGGAGGTAAAGAAAAGAAATAGGGCAATGATTTAATTTAATGGGTGACTATTTAATTCTGGCCCAATCACTCTGGATTATAGTTGCCAAATAAAAATATAGGTCATCTAATTAAATTTGAATTTCAGATGAAGAACTAATAACTTTTTAATAGAAGTTAGGTCCTATACTTCTGAATTTCACATTTAACTTGGTGTTTGTATTTTATTTGCTAAATCTCCCAACCCTACCTTGGAGAAAGACCCATCAGGCACTGGGAATTTGTCCAGGAAATACCTATATCACCTTGCCCTTGAAGGAAGATTTAAGAAGGAATTTGATTGAAAAATAAGTAGAGACAAAGACTGCATAGAACTTATGTATTGAATCTACTGAGAGGCACTAGATTTAAAAGAATTTCCTCTTGTTAAAGGGAGAAACTGAAAAAGAACAAAAGAAATGAGAAAAGAAAGAGAGGGAGGAAGGGGAGAGAGGGGGAGAGAGAGAGAAATAAAAATAGCATCCCGAAGTTCCAAAGCAAGAGAAGACTATGAAAATGATTTCCTGTAGGACCTAGAATATATTCCTAGAAAACTATTCAATGTTCTTAATTGGATGCCAGAAGATTTGACCTCTATAGAATGGAAACCCACGAGGTATAAATGAATCAGAAAAAGATAAAAAGGGAGATATGCAAGATGAGGAAGCACTGAAAGAAGATCAAAAATTAATGAAGAGCATTAAAATGTCCTTTGACACAATAAAAAGTAGAACTTCTTTAAAAATACTAAAATCATTCATGTAAAAGAAAAACTTGAGAAGCTATCTTAGAATGGAAAGGAGACAGAAAGAAAAAAGAAAGAAAGAGAAAATGACTATTGCTTTAAGGCCAGAGATGAGATAAACAACATTAGGATTGTAAGTGTTTTAAGAATTATAGAAAAACATATATGAAAATAGAATTGGGGCAGTGCCTGTGGCTCAAAGGAGTAGGGCACCGGCCCCATATACCGAAGGTGGTGGGTTCAAACCCAGCCCCGGCTGAAAAAAACAAATACAATTGAAGTTTCCAGTTTGGGCTAAGATGACATAAGCACACTCTACCTTGCTGTCCCACTGAATGCAGCATTAAAACCTGAAAAATTCATGGAGTAGCTATTTGAAAGCTCTGAGAACTAAATAGTAGTAGACAGACCACAATTCAAAGTATCACTGAAGAATCATTGAGTTTACTTTTTTTCCCCCATTAACATACTGCAACCTGATTTCAATGTAGTCTAAAACCCAGAAGTGGGCACCCAGGTACAGAAGTGGACTCTAGAAGTGGGAAGAGAACTCCTAACTCTCCCAGCCTCCAATCAAGCCCATGTTAGCAGCAGCAAAGGCATCAGCAGAAGTCCTTAGGAGCCAAAACTGAGTTGACCATACTCTCCTACCAATAGTGCTGTGTTCCCAAGAAGATAGGGCAAACTCATTATCTCTCTCCATCTCTCTTTCCCTCCCTACTTCCACCCAACTGTGACACCCTTGTCACTTAGTCCTGAACATAGGAACAATAGCAGAGGCAGGCAGTAGACCAAGTAACTAAAGCCTCTGCTTTCTGGGTGGAGGGTTGAAAAGGGTAGCCTCCAAGAACAAAAATGTATGAGGAAGGCGGCAAAGAGGGAAGGACTTGGGAGAGGAAACCCACACAGTAGTTATGAACTCCTCAGCTCACACCCAGGCATGCTTGAAATCAAACAGCATACTAAACAATCTGAGAACGAGACAGACCATTATTGAGACTCCAGATTTGTCACTGGGTAAGCAAACACATAGGCCAAATCCAAATAGGCTTTGAAAATTTAAGAGATTGGAACCACAGCCCATAGAAGACAGATTAGAACTAGTAGCTTCAACCTATCCATAACAATTGCCTGATAAAACAAAAATATCAACATTGTTCATTGGATTTAAAAAGACTTGGTCTCATTCTCAAAATATCTAGGATGCAAAAAGCATCTTAACTCACACAGGAAAAAGCAATCCAAGACAGCAATATAAGGATAACACAGATGTTAGAATCACCTGATAATATTTTTATATGCAGCTATTCTATTTTTTTAAGTTATTCAATAAATAGTCCTCAATAGTCTTGAAACAAATGGAAAAATAAAAAGTCTCAGCAAAAAAACCTAAGTTTTTTTTTTTGAGACAGAGTCTTACTCTGGCTCCCTGGGTAGAGTGCCCTGGTATCATATCTCACAGCAACTTTAAACTCTTGGGCTCAAGCAATCCTCTTCCTTTAGCTTCTGGAGTAGCTGGGACTATAGATGCTCACCACAGTGACTGGATAATTTTTCTATTTTTAGTAGCTGTTCTGTCTGGCTCTTGCTGTGGCTGGTCTCAAACTCTTGAGCTCAAGCAATCCACCTGCTTCAGTTATCCAGAAAATCAGAATTACAGGTATGAGCCACCACATCTGTCCTGAAACCTAGGATCTTTTTAAAAAAGAGATGGAAACTTTAGAATTTCAAAATAATATAACTGAAAATAAAAACTCACTGGATAGGCTCAATAGCAGAATGAAGATAACAGAGAAAGGGGTCATTAAACTTGAAGATAGTTCAACAGAAATTATTCAATCAGAACAAGATAAGGAAAAAAGACTTAAATAAAAGTAAAGGAACTTCAGAATCTTTGGGATAATAGCAAAAGGTCTAATATTCATGTCATCTGAGTCACAGAGGAGAGGTGAAAGAATGCAGTGCTGGGTCAGCACCCATAGCACAGTGGTTATGGCACCAGCCACATACACTGAAGCTGGTGGGTTTGAACCCCGCCTGGGCTAGCTAAACAACAATGATAACTGCAACAAAAAATACCCAGGCATTGTGGTGGGGGCCTGTAGTCCCAGCTACTTGGGAGGCTGAGGCAAGACAAATGCCCAAGAGTTTGCGGTTGCCATGAGCTATTACGCCACAGCACTCTACTTTGGGTGAAATAATGAGACTCTGTCTAAAAAAAAAAAAAAAAAAAGGGAACATTATCATAATATTTCCAAATTTGTTGGGTAGCAGGT
>CAUYRH010089651.1:0-25745 GCA_963574655.1 Perodicticus potto
ATGCAATCATGGGGTACAATGTGCTGGTTTTATATACAATTTGAAATATTTTCATCAAACTGGTTAACATAGCCTTCACAGCATTTTCTTAGTTATTGTGCTAAAACATTTATATTCTACACTTAGTAAATTTCACATGTACCCTTGTAAGATGCACAGTAGGTGTGGTCCCACCAATTACCCTTCCTACCCCCATTCCCCCCCTCCCCTCCCTTCCCTCTCCCCTTTCCCCTTCTTCTTGGGCTATAATTGGGTTATAGCTTTCATATGAAAGATATAACTTGGTTTCATAGTAAGGCTGAGTACATTGGATGCTTTTTCTTCCATTCTTGAGATACTTTGCTAAGAATAATATGTTTCAGCTCCATTCATGTAAACATGTAAGAGGTAAAGTCTCCATCTTTCTTTAAGGCTGCATAATATTCCATGGTGTACGTATACCACACCTTTCACCATTAACTAAGATAGACTTTCACTGAATTAAAGATTTAAACTTAAGACATGAAAGTATAAAAATACTAAAAGAAAGCACAGGGAAAACACTTGAAGAAATCAGCCTGGGTGAATATCTTATGAGGAGGACCCCCGGGGCAATTGAAGCAACACCAAAAACACACTACTGGGACCTGATCAAACTAAAAAACTTCTGCACAGCCAAGAACACAGTAAATAAAGCAAGCAAGACAGCCCTCAGAATGGGAGAAGATATTTGCAGGTTATGTCTCCAACAAAGGTTTAATAACCAGAATCCACAGAGAACTCCAACGTATTGGCAAGAAAAGAACAAGTGATCCCATCTCAGGTTGGGCAAGGGACTTGAAGAGAAACCTCTCTGAAGAAGACAGGTGCACGGCCTACAGACACATGAAAAAATGCTCATCATCCTTAATCATCAGAGAAATGCAAATCAAAACCACTTTGAGATATCATCTAACTTCAGTAAGATTACCCCATATCACGAAATCCCAAAACCAGAGATGTTGGCGTGGATGTGGAGAAAAGGGAACACATCTACATTGCTGGTGGGAATGCACAGTAATACGTTCCTTTTGGAAGGATGTTTGGAGAACACTTAGAGATCTAAAAATAGACCTGCCATTCGATCCTCCAATTCCTCTACTAGGTATATACCCAGAAGACCAAAAATCACATTATAACAAAGATGTTTGTGCCAGAATGTTTATTGCAGCTCAGTTCATAATTGCTAAGTAATGGAAGAAGCCCAAGTGTCCATCGACCAATGAATGAACTGATTCTTATTTTAAAAGACCAATTTTAAAACTGTGTTTACTGAAGTTTCAAAAAAAAATCACAAAATGCAAGAGGCATTCCATTCATAAGACAGAACAAAACTTAAAATTCGCTTCCTTCTCATTGTGTCCCCCAACCCACTCCACAAAATTCTTCTCCTCTGTTTTATAATCTCCCCCAAATCTCCAAACCTAGTCATGCCTATTGTTTTCTGTTCCCTCATCTTCTCCTCTAATGCAGCTCTTTTTCCTATGAGTCTACTGAATCTTTCTGGGTCCTTTGACTTTTCACATATACCCCATTATCCAGGTTCCAGAAAACAAAGAAGGTCGTGAGATGAACCCAATAAACCTTACCCTTATCTCCTTACAAAGTAGGACAGGATTATAAACTCTTTTCTTCTCTTCCTCCTTCTCCTTCTTCTTTTTCTTCTTCTTCTTTTTTTTTGAGAGAAAATCTCACTCTGTCATCCTGGGGTTGAATACCATGGCATCATAGCTCACAGCAACCTCAAATTCTTGGGCTCAGATGATCCTCTTGCCTCGGCCTCCCAAGTAGCTGGGACTACAGGCACTTGCCACCATGCCCGGCTAGTATTTCTATTTTTAGTAGAGATGGGATCTCACTCTTGCTCAGGCTGGTGTCAAACTCTGAGTTCAGGCAATCCACCTGCCTCAGCCTCTCAGAATGCTAGGATTACAGGCGTGAGCCACCATGCCCAGCCTAGGATTATAAACTTTTAAAGGCATGGATTTTTGTCCATTTTATTTCCCACTATGTTCTCAGTGCTTAGGATAGTACTTAGCACACAGCTGGTGCTCATTTAAGATTTATAGGTTGAATAATATATTTCCTTTAAACTTGTCACATATTTTTGTTGGTGTTGATGTACCAAGAAGTGATTCAGAAGTCAAAGGAGACAAGGAAAAAATAAGCAAAAAAAGTCCTCTCTCTATTTGAGGTCTAAGAAGGGAAGTTCGCCTGAAGAAGCAAGCAGACACCCCAGGTGGAAGGCAGTCCCTGGTCATTCTCAGACTAGAAGCATTGTGTGCTGCTGAATCAGCAGGAAGCAGTGCTGGGGCACGGGCTAGGCGCAGCGCAGCAGTGTGGCAGCAATTTGGCTGACAATTTCCTTCTATGTTTCAGCAAAATTGAATTAGCATCCATGGAGACTGTCTCCCAGACATCGGCAAATGCGATACTGTGAAGCAGGCTCTGCAATTCATCTGGCATTATGAGGCATTGAATTGTCATCCAATCCCGCACCTCTCCCTGTTGCTTTGTGTGTGCTCGTTAGAGGAAATTAGGTGGATGCGACAAGCCTGGGAACAATTAAAATCTTCCCACTTAGCCAATTCCCAGCAGCAGTGTCCAAGTTCTCCTGACAGGCACTCGGGCCTGCTCAGCTAGTGTGTGTGACTTTTGGGATGTGCTTTCTTTAAGCAATGGGTAAATGCATTTTGCTCCAGCTAAAGATATGGATTATTAGGGCACAAAAGGACAAAGGATTACAGGGACAGCCATAATATGAACCTACCAGAAGATGATCCACAATGGACAGCGTCAAGACCAAGAAGCTCAGGTCAAGAAGACCAAGACGTTCAGCCCAACTCAGAAGAGTATTTTTCGGTGAGCCAAGGTCAAGGGCCAGGAAGACAGCACCCAGCATTGAATCCAGAGGGCTTATGAAACTAAAAGTTGGAGGTGTCCAAAGTAGGATGGAGTGAGCAGTGAAGAATGGCGTGGGGCAAATCACTAAGAGCCAAGGCCATAAACATCAAGAGAGTACTAGATTAGACAGGAGCTATGGGTGGCCACTCAAAGGATTGGGTTTTGCTGGCTGGAGGGAACGGCAATGGAAATTGCATGGGGGCAGGGGAATGCCTAGAGAGAGCAAATTTGGAGTGTGTTATAGATCTGAGATTGAATCTCAGTCCTACCACGTCTGATGGTTAAACACTTTATCCCTGGGATTTTCTGCTTCCTCAATGGAGAAAAGACACATACTTGCAGGTTGGGGAAGGGTGAGGAGTGTACCGGGGACTAGAGGTATCACCCGAGTAATAGGATGGCTATTTGGCTTCTACCAGAAGGGGACCCTGAGATAAGGATTTGAGTGCAAATTGTTTATTTGGGAAATGAAGGAGGGAGATGGAGAGTGAGTGAGGCAAGGAAGAGAAAGAAACCAATGAAGGATTTTCTAATCAAGCCATCCACTAATATGGGCACCAGAAACAATGTCAGAGGGACTCTGGGAAACTGCACAGAATGCACACTTCAGTGTTATCCCAACTCAGCAATGAAGGATCTGGGAATTGCATCACCAGCTCGCATCAGTCTTATTTGAACTTGGCTCCTGGGATTGTTAATGTCACGGCCCTTCTGGTTTGCCTTGAGAAAGCCCCCAGCCACACATATCACTGATACTCACAGATGGGAGTTGGTCTCTCAACACTAATGTCATGGGGCACTGACCACTCGTACTGCCAGTATTAAAATGCATACGTCGTCCCAGTTTGGGTTGGGTCCCCTGAGAAAAAGCTGAGAATGAAATAATAAGTACCGACTCTTCCGATGTTCCAAAATGAGGTGCTAGACTCTCAGCAGTTCTGGCAAAGAAAGTGTTAAAATATAATGTGTTTCCTTGGCTGTTCCTCTAACTCTAGGGTATAAGAGGGTTCAAGTGTGGGAAGGGTAAGGAATTGAGAGGAACATTTCTTTTAGATAGAGTTGATGGAGTCTGTGCTATCATCTCTCCCCAACCTCGTTGAGGGAGGAGTATGTTCCTGTCACCTGAAGCCTAGCGGGAGGCTCTGGGTGGAGAACCCTGGGAGAGTTTGAGTGCTGCCCCTAAAGAGTGGAGAACCCTGTGGACTGGAGTTTGAGTCATGTCTGAGAAATCTGAGGGGCACACGGCTGGCTGAGGAGGGCTGCAATTTGGCAAACAGCTGCACTCCCACCAAAGGTCAGCGTATTCTGTGGGGATAGAGAAAAGGAAAGAGGGGTGGCAAAGAGGGGAGAGGGAGGGGGAGAGGGAGGGAGAGAGAGCAAGAGAGAGGTACCCTGGGGATACTTTTGCCTGATCTTCTGGGAGGGGTGAGGAAAGTCTGCGGAGAACCAAGGCCAGAGGGATGTCATTACTAGGCAGTTGGAGCATGCAGCTGTAATGCCAGAGAGTCACAGGTGAGAGGTGTGCACCCGGATGTGCAGAAAGACATGCCCTCAGTGCATCGAACAGAAGCACTGGCCCAAGAGCGCTGCGGAAATCCATCCGTGTTCTGCTCTCAGGATGTACACACCGACGTGGGCTTGCAACAACCTGGAGAAAGGGGAAGACTTTTTCTAACTTGCAAAAGACAATATCTATTTGCCAAGCTGAGCATCCATAAGGCTGCATCTGAAGGCAGGGGCAATATTTTTTCTATTTCCTACAAAGGTTTTGTTGTTTCAGAGCCAAAGCAGACAGAGTTGCATAGTTCACACAAACTCCCCATGTAAGAATGGCAGCCTGCAGGGCCCAGCTCACAGCGGTCCCAGTTAAGCAAGACCTTTTTCTACCCTCTGTCTCTTCCCACTGTGCCCTCACCAACCTTGGTGGGGCAAGGGCAGCCTGGCTGGCGAAGGGAATGGAGGGCAGAATTCCCACTTGCTTAGGGGAAATGCAAGAAGCTGACCCCACCCCTTCCCCACTGCAGCTTCTCCCTGCAGCAAGTGTGGCAAATGAAGTTAGATTTGACCGATGCACTGGACTGGATGCATTAATCACTGACCTGAAATGGTTTGCGGGACCACAGACGCCAATGACATTTTTATTACCTACACATAAGCATGTGAGCAAAGGAGCCTGTCTGACATTCATTCACAGGCAGGGAGGACTGGTCTTATGATCACACAAAATTGGGAGGGTGGTTTTGTGATTGTATCCTACGGTCCTGCTCTTTCAATATACAAGTTATTTAGAGAAAACATCCAATAAGCATTGTATATGGAACGCATCTAAAAGGCATTCAATACATGGTTGCTCTTATCAAGAGCTGCTTGTACATAGGTGAAGCTGAAGGTTAAACAAGAATTTCAGAGCTACATCCCAAGGTGTGTGCACTTAATGATCCCTGTTCTGGACAGCACCTGGCCCAGTGGAAGGAAAGGAATGGCTGCAAGCAGGGTCTATGTCCCCAAGTGGAGCGTGAGGGGACCGTTCAACCCTCCAGTGCTGTGGGTTACCATTTGCTGTGTCCACAATGCTGGCTCCTGGGAGGGCATCTTGCTTGTTCCCATTGGACAGCAACTGAAGAGGGATATTTGCTCATTACTCTTCCTGATGCTGCACCTCAGAGTGAGTGGGGAGAACAGTGGCAGTGGGAGTCAGCATGGTCTGCGCCTACACGAGCATCAGAATGCAGAGAGCTCTGCTCACCCAGAGCTCAGGTCTCAGCTGCGATACAGACACAGGTAGAATTTCCACTCCTTTGGGATTTAGAAAAAGCACAGCTGGAGGCCTCAGGAAGATGTGGAAAAAATAAAATCAGAACTAAGACGAAGGCACAACCTGTGCACCTGTGCTTTCTTTCCTTACCAGAGAGCAATGGAGATGTGCTATTTCATATATGCATGATTCACAGTTCAATGGGGGGAATGCTTTAGCCGAGCTAACTCCTTTTTCTGTAAAACATAGAGCTTCTTGAGGGCAGAGACAGTGTTTTAACTCATCTTTAAATCCCTGAGACCTAGCCCAGGACCAGTAGGCTTTAAATTCACACAAATCAAGGTTCAAATCTCACATCTGCTGCTCATAAGCTGTGTGACCTCAGGCAGGTCACTTCACCTCTCTGAGGTTTAATTTCCCCAACATGGAAATAAAAGTATCTACCTCCCAGTTTAGGAGAAGCTGGATTGCATTTAATACACCGACTACAGTAGCTGGCCTCTAGAAAAATAGTAGTTGCTATTACTATTAATCACCATCAATATCATCATTATTTGTCATGGATATCGTCTCATTTCCTCAATTGTGTTTAGCCAATTCTGGTTTTCTTAAAGATTTATCGCAGAAGTGGCCCGATCATTTATGTACTGAAGACACCTCCCGGTTCTGGTACAAATCCTTAGTTACACAGTCTGCAGACACTGTCGGAGCTGAAAGTCCTTTTTCATTATCAGATAAGACGATTCCCTTCTGGTTCCTTTCGTTTCCTCGTGCTCTGTTTCTGCCCGCAGTGAGTCCAGAGGGAAAGTAATCTTGCATGACATGTGAGCTTTACATCTAAAATCAAATTTTGTATCCCAGTTCTCAATAGAGCTAGTCCTACATTAACACGTTTCCAAAATGCCAATGAGAATAGCTGCCCCTTTTGTTTCAAGCCAATTGCCTCCAAATCCATTTTCTACTCAGTAACTGATCTGAACCTCAGTTTCTCAGTCTGTAAAATGGATCCATAAAATGGCCTGTAAAATACTAGCCTCACTTGTAGGATTGGTCCCAAGACAGACGAAAACTGGGCTCATTCATACATTGTCACTTCCAACAACCCCTGCTGTGCAGGGTAGGAAACCAGTGGATTGCCTTTCTGGCAGCTGACCGACATGTGCCCAAGCTGAATTTGATCAGATATGATCTTCCAAGTGAAGTGGGCTGACTCTATGATACTGCTTGTGAATTCTGACCAAATACCCCACTTAATGTGAGTGTGGGGGACTTGTTTTGTTTTACCATTTCAGAACTCCATGAGCTACAGAGAGGGCAGTGGAGAGAAGAATGAGAGTATTTTAGGGGGGGCAGAAGGACCTGTCCCAGGATTTATGGGTGACAGTGATTAGAGATGAAGATGAAGGGAAGCAGAACAGCACCGTGAAGGTAAAGAGGCTGGCTCCGGGGGGGGGGGTGTCCACACATTACCCTCCAGCCGTCAGGGATCAGGGCAAGGAATCAGAACAGAAAAGAGCGCCTTCCCTTGTCAGACTGAAATAAGTAACCACACATGGAAGACTACAATTCTGGCATTAAAAGTCCCCAGTGAAGGGAAAAGGGGAGGTGAAAGGGAGCAACAATCTCAGCTACCTGTACCTAGTGCCGAGCGAGCTGCCTTGCATACAGTGCATACTTAATCCTCACCATTTCCCGTCATGCAGACATGGAAACTTAGGCCCCGAGCACTGACTGCCTCCACAGGCCCCAGCTCATTCTTTCTATCTGCCAGGCCTTTGATGTCTCCGTCATTTATTCCATTTTCAGCAATCACTTATGGAGTGTTGGCCTCTGTGCCCAGCACTAGGTGGGTTAAAATTAGGTAAACAGAGAGCAGAATATCAAATAAAGGGCAAAGGGTAAACAGAACGCAAACCCGGACCAAAGGAGAGTTTTGGAAGCAGGAAAGTGCTGAGGATGCCAGGAAGCTGAGAGTCAGGCCCACCTACAATCCTCCCCAGGGAAAACTCCCCCATAATCTTACCTCCTTCCCAGTCCTGTTGCCAGAGCAACAAGAGAAACCCATGGGATCACAGAGCAAGTTTTGGTTTTTTCCAAAGTCCTTGGAACAATGGTGCCAGCAACCTGTGCTGAAGTCAACCAGAAACAAAAATAAAGCCATAGCAGCACATGGTGGGTGTCACCTAATCCCGCCAGGGAGACATAAGCCTCCCTAATTCATGGTTTTCCAGAAGCAATCATAGTAACAACAACCCGTAACACTCACTGAGCCATTTACTTTGTGCTGAGCTCTTCTAGGCGTATCACATATATTAGCCAAGTGGTTCTCAACCTTCCTAATGCTGCGATCTTTTAATACAGTTCCTCATGTTGGGGTGACCCCCAACAATTAAATTATTTTCATTGCTACTTCATAATCATAATTTTGCTACTGTTATGAATTGTAATGTAAATATCTGATATGCAGGATGTATTTTCATTGTTACAAAGGGGTCACAACCCACAGGTTGAGAACCGCTGCTCTAAAGGCTATGACTTAACCCCCATGACGTACTATCCCTCCCACAACCCGGCAACCATGAGCTCTCCCCTCTTCTCCGTGGACGTGGGTTGGCCCACTCGTATGGGTGCTGTAGCAGGTGAAGGCCGTAGCAGGCAGAGCGGCACAGTAGCCTTGCTACTTCTGAGTTGAGTGCCCTTGTGCAAGTGTCTTTACCTCCAGGACCCTCAGTCCCACCATCTGTACAATGGAAACTACGTCATAGACATCTTGGGAGAACTTTACACAGGGCCCGTACATAGGAAACCTGCACACTGAACTTGGCTCATCCCTCTTAGGTGGCTCCCAACACATCTTCACTGATCCATGGAGAAAACAAAGACCCACAGGCCCTGACAAGAATTAAGGAAAGGCTGCAACTCCTCCCAACCACCAGGCTGTGCGCCATAGAAGTCAAGATTGGGTCTGCCTTGTTTATCTTTTTTTCACACAGGGCTGGTCACACAATAGGCATGCAATAAGAATTTCTTTTGAAAACACATCTACACACACACAGGCATGACAGAATGGAAATACATCAGCTCGTTCTCCCTGGTTATCTCCACATTGTGGCATTTGTCTTTCTTTCTGCTTCTCTGCACTTTTCTGACTTTCCCATAATGAACACGTACGAACATGTACTATTATGGCACTAAGACCTTGAAAGACACACACCCACTGGTGCCACAGGTTACCTCTGAGAAATGGGGATGAGAAGGACTAGCAAGGGGGGCTTTCACAATTCTTTATGTATCTCCTTAATTTTCATGTTACTTTCATAATGTTTTACTTTTAATAAATTCGATTGTATTTTCTTCTTTTTCACAAAAACTTCCTGTGACTGAAACCTCCACCAAGACCCCTCCAGAATCCCCAAAAGATCCTGATGAAGGGAGCCCCATCCCAGATACAATGGCAGCACCCAGCTCATTTTCCCCGTGTCTTTGGGAATTCGTTTTCCTGTTGACCCAGATGCTCTACACATGCTCACAAAAACCTTCCGTCAAACTTCATTAGCCATTTAGGCCGTGGCGGTGCTGTTCTGAGTCTCTTATTTTCTGGCATTAATTTAAATCAACATTTTCTCACCTCTGTGGTGTGCTTCCCTAAGTTCGAGGTTTAAAAAATGGATTGCAATGGATTTTCTCAGACATTGCCTGAAATAAAAATGTTTGCTTTTATCTCCTGTTTCATTTCCAAATGATTACTAGCAGCTGTCTGCAGCACCTGTTAGGAAGTAGTCCGAGACCGTTCCCAGGTAAAGCAAAAGCGAATAAACAACAACAACAAAAACAAACCTCTATAGTCTTCATGAATTCATGTTTTCTGCTATTGGATTACTGACGTCTGCCATGGCATGAAATTAAGGGCTATTGGTATATCCGATAACCCGAATCAAATTAAATGCTTTTCCCTTTCACTCCAAAGAAGCAAACTGGTGGGACTTCCACATGGTGCAGGGTAGAAATAATAACAGATATTATTTATGGAGTGCCACTATGAGCTGGAGGTTTTCCATACATAGTTCATCTTATAGTAACTCCTCAACTATTGGGACAGTTTTGATTATGAGCATCAGACAACCAGTTCACTTTCACTTAAGCAAGGAAGGAATGTCTTGCTTCACATAACTGAGAGGACTGGACTAGAGCTTGCACTCATAGGGAGAGTTTTAGGAACCAATGTCAGCAACTAGCTCCAGAAACTTCCTCTCTCATCTCTCATCTCTATGGATCCCTATTTGTGTTTAACTGTTCATCAATCTCCTTCTTGCTATAGTTTGAATGTGTCCCCCAAAGGTCATGTGCTGGAAACGTAATCTCCAATGCAACCATGCTGGGAGGTGGGGCTCATAAGATATGATTAGATGATCATGACTGGATTAATGCTGCTATCACAAGATGGGGTTTGTTATAAAAGTAAGTCAGTCGTCTTTTGCCCTCATGCTGTCTTGCCATTCTGCCTTTCACCATGTGATGGTGCAGCACAATGCTCTGGCTAAATGAGGAGCCCGATTTAGGACTTCCCAGCCCCTAGAACCATAAGAATTAAATTATTGACATTATAAATTACCCAGTTTGTGGTATTCTGTTACAGCAACAAAGAGGGACTAATACACTCTTACTATTAATAGAAACGGGTCTACCCCATATGAGGAGGAAGGTGGCTGCCACTTTCCCAATGCAAATAAAGTGCTCACTTCTCCTCATGTGTATATATCAGCCCCAGGGGAAACTCTAATTGGCCTGTTTGGGTCACACGCCAGATGATTTGCCCAGAATTGGACTATATTCTTACCTTTTCTGGCCAAGGCCTCTGTGTCTACTAACAGAAGAATGGTTTAATAAGCTTAATAGATAAAAATCAGGGCCACTACAAACAGTGATTATCCAGGTTGCCCAGAATACCAGTTGAGGGACTCGATGAAGGACAAAATCCTGCCTCTGCCCTGCTCAGAAAGCCACAAACCCTAGCCTCATACATCTGATAGGAGAGGGTATGCCTTTTTTCTAATTCATGCAAAGGTGTCATTTGGGTTAGCAGCAACCCAGGAAAAAGCAATAGCCACTGCAAATCCTAGGAAGTAAATAATGATTATCCATTTTTTAAGATGAGAAAACCAAGATAAAATGAATTATCCACAGCTATACAGTAGTTCCTCCTTATCCCAGGGGGAAACCCTCCCATACGTGGCTGAAACCATGGATAGTACGAAATTCTATCTTTATACTGTTTTTTTCCCATATGTACATGCGTACAGACTTTGATAAAGTCTAATTTATAGAGTAGGCACAGTAACAGATTAGCAACAATAACTAATAAAAATAAAATCATTATAATAATATACTCTAATAAAAGTTACGTGAAGTTTCTCTCTCAAACTATCTTTCTACATTGTCTCATCTGGTTTTTGACTGTAGTTGACTACAGGTAACTGAAACTATGAAAAGCAAAACCACAAATAAGGGGGTTGGGAGGGCACTGCTATGTATCAGGGAACAATAGAGTCAGGATTTGAAACCAAGTCTGTCCGGCTCCAAAACCCATACTTCTACCATAATAACCCACTCAGCCACCTATGAGAGGGCTGAGACTCACCAGGCTCCTAATAGCATGAAGAAGTAGCAAAGGAAATGGATTCTTTATGCCTCTTTCCTCCAAAAACCCAGGTAACCCCACAGGGACAGATACTCCACTCAAGAAAACCAAGCCAGGCTCAAGATAAAACACTCCACAAAAACCGTGTTTGCAAACAGCTTGAAAGTCATAGCATTTCACTTAAAAATCTAATTTCTTGCTTGGAACAGTGAGAAATGAGATGCAGTCTGTTTTGATTTCTTCCCAATTTAGGATACACTTTAGTGACCAATCTGCCGACATGCCGGCATCCTTCTGTCTTCAGGGTATGTTAGCTTGGTTTCCGTCTCTGTTCATAAAGGAAGTCTAAATCATCCTGCAGGGAAAACAGCCCAGAATTTACACAGCAGGCACGGAGGCAGGCTGAGCTGCCTCTTCCTGGATAGTATTATTAATAAGAATAATAATTACCATTTACTATGTGTCAGGTCTGGTGCTGGAGTCACCCATCACTACACAACCTCATTAGGAAGACAGACTTGGGGGATATTTTGGGTACCTGGCATCTGAACTCCCTTCCTGTTAAAGGGGTGGCTCTTGGTGGGAGCAGTACCGGTCTCCTGCCATAGAAGCAAAGGAAACCAGAAGTCCATGAAGCCCTCATTACCCTTCTAGTACATTCCATTTTAAAAAAAAATAGACTGTATTGTCTAGGGTGATTTTAAGTTCACAGCAAAATTGAGAAGGAGATGCAGATTTTCCATATACCTCCATCCTCACACATGAACAGCCTCCCCCGATATCAACACACCCCCCATCACCAGAGTGGTGCCCTTGTTACAACTGATTAACCTACCTCGATAAATCATCACCCCAAATCTGTAGTCTATATCAGGGTTCATTCCTAATATTGTATGTTCTATGGGTTTGAACAAACATATTAATCATAGATCCACCAGCATAGCATGCAGAGTAGTTTTGCCTCCCTGAAAATCCTATGTTCCGCCAAGCCATCTCTCCCTTCACCCTAAACTCTGACAACACTTAATCCTTTTACTGTCTCTAGTTTTGCCCCTTTGCAAAATGTCATATAGTTGGAATCACACAGTAGGTAGCCTTTCCAGACTGGCTTCTTTCCCTTGGTGATGTGCATTTAATTTTCCTCCATGTCTTTTCATGGCTTACAGCTCATTCATTTCTACATTCCATTTTTTCCCCTAAATTCATAAACGTCTGTTTCTGTTTGTATCTAAGCATCCTGCTACATAAAAGTGTTGGTATCCCCATTTTACAGATTAAAAAACCTGGGATTCGAAGATATAAGACTTATTAAAGAGTAAAGCATCTGCAGAGGGCAGAGCAAAGCAGCCTGAAAGCATGCAGGAGGCATAATGCAGTCGGTCGAAGGGCAGCTTCGCAGTCGGGCTGACTTGGATTGGAACGCCAGCTCCATCATTTACCCACTGGGGACCTTAGGGAAGTTACTTAACCTCTCTCTGGGTCTTCATTTCTTCAAGCGTAAAATGCAGGCAGGTGTGCCCGTAACACAGAACTCTTGAGAGCATTAAAAAAGTCATGGGTCCACACAGTGTCCAGCACATAGATAGCACTCAACACAGCACTTAGCTGTCCTCTCCGTTGTTATTATTTGTGTTCATTAACCCATTAACATCACGCGTGGAGGTTATCTGACTATCTAGCAGGATTCTGTTTGCTTTATCACTCCCACACACGGAGAGTGGAGAGTCAATTGTGGTTGAGGGAAAGTAGCAGATGAGTGATCCTTCCACCAGGGGATCTTTGCCAAGGGGTAACTTCTGAAACTAGATATTGACTCCGGTTCTCTCCTTGTCTCAGGAGGACCCTAGCACAGCCCAGCGGGGGCCTCAGCCTGTATCCATTGATCACACTAATGATGATGGATTTCCTCCCCTTTGCCACTTGATCACCAGCTGCCTGGGATTTTATCAGCATTTTCCAGGGCAGAGCAGGCCACCCCACCCCTACCCATGAGGGCCTTTTTTTCTTACTCCCGTCACCCAGAACAGACCCATTTAAAGAACTCATTCATTTCTCCACCCTCCACCCCTTTAATTACAAACAGTGCTGAGAGTTGAATAACACACAACAAAAGACAGATTTATTTACCCTAGGACATAAGCAAGATTATCAGAAACAAGCACTCAGAAGCCCTTAGCTCCTGGAAGAATTTTAATTTGCTGACCCCTGCCTTACAGAAATCTTAGGTCTTTTCACATAATTATAAAACCCCAAGAGTTTTGCCTGCTTGAGTTACTTGTTAGCACACATTCACCACCCTGGCTGCTTGCTCTTTCTGGTCAATTATAAACATCTCCACTGGAGCTTTAAACCAGGATCTTTTGAGGCAAAGCAGGAAGCCTGAAAGAAATTCTCTTTTCCTGGTGAAGCTTTCCTAATGGAGGCTTCCTGGAACGTAAACAGGAGGGAAGAGGAGTACAATTACAATGATTAGAACACTTCCAAATACAAATCCTTTAACCCCACATCAAACTGGCATTAAGCCAAAAAGAGAATCTATTGCAGTCAAAAAGTTCACCATTAAAGCTACCTTTGGGCACAGCTCAATTCGGGGCTTTAACCATGTCACTGGCTCAGTCTCTCTCTATCTCTTACCTGTTTTCCTTTGTGGTGTCGCCTTTTTCTCATAGGAAAGACGCCCCCCAGCACTTAGAAGTTTCCAATCTATCGCCTCCTAAAACTGACTCTCATTGGATCAACTTTGGTCATGTGCCTCCAGTGAACCAATCACTATTTCTGGAGGATGAAATACACTGACTGCTTAGACTTGAGTCACATGCTCAATTCTATACCTGGGGTATGAGACCAATGCTACATGAACCATATGGACTGAGGGTGTATCGGGACGAGCTCCGAAAGAAAAATCAGAGTCTATGCCCAGAAAAGCGGAGGGAGGTGCTAGGAAGATAAAAACAATGAATGTCTATCATAACATTCCTCTCGGATGAGGTGTTACAGAACACCCCATAATATTCCCAGGACAGCTTGGAAGTGGTCCATTTAGCATTTCTTATGGTTTGAATTTTGCCCCTCTTCAAATTTACATGTTGACATCCTAACCTGCAGTGCCATGTAGTGTGACCTTACTTAGAGATACAGGATCTTTAAAGAGGTAATCCAGTTCAAATGAGTTCATTAGGCTAGGTCTAATCCAACACCACGGTTGTCTGTATAACAAAGGGAAATTTGGGGTAGGCACCACGGCTCGTGCCTGTATTTGTAGCACTCTGGGAGGCCAAGGCAGGAAAACCTTGAGTTCAGGACTTTGAGACCAGCCTGAGTGAGAGTGCAAACCCATCTCTACTAAAAATAGAAAAATTAGTTGGGCGTTGTGGTAGGTGCCTGTAGTCCCAGCTACTAGGGAGGCTGAGGCATGCAGATCACTTGAGCCCAGGAATTTGAGGTTGCTGCGAACTAGCCTGATGCCACAGCACTCTAGCCTGGGCAACAGAGCAAGACTCTGTCTCAAAAAAAAAGGGAGGTGAGGAAGAGGGGGACTTAACTTCTTACACAGACAAGTGTTCAAGGAGAATGCCATATAAACATGAAAACGGTCATCTACAAGCCATTTAGAGAGTTCTTGAACAGATTCTTCCCTCACATCTCTCAGAGGGAACCAACCCTACCACCACATTGTTCTCAGACTTCCAGTCTCCTGTTCTACAAGACAGAAAGTTTCTCGTGTGTGAACCCTCCAGTTGGTACTTTTTTACCCAAGCAGCCCAAGAAAACTAATATAGCATTCTTTGAGGAAAATGTGAGATGGAGTGTTCAGGTCCCCTAAGAGCCCAATAAGAGTTGGCCCAAGCTTCTTATTCCATGCCCTAGGAGACTCCAAAGCTCTAGCACAGCAGTTCTCAACCTGTGGGTCATGACCCACAGGAACTATATTAAAGGGCCGTGGCATTGGGAAGGTTGAGAACCACTGCTCTAGCAGATTCTTGCAAATCCCTGAGGGGATATGCCACCCTAGTCTCTCCTGGTTTCAGGGCCTATTTCCATGCGGGTTTTCTCTGTTTATCACAGCACTGATTTAGATGATACTTGGCCCTTTCTGAAGATTGTCACTTAGAAAAAGAATCCACTCACCCAGGACACATCTTTACTCTTTGCTGAAGTCTTTCTTTTTGAGACAGAGTCTCACTCTGTTGACCTCAGTAGAGTGCCATCGCATCATAGCTCACAGCAACCTCCAACTCCTGGGCTTAAGCAATCTTCCTGCCTCAGCCTCCCAAGTAGCTGAGGCACATGCCAAAAAGCCTGGATAGTTTTTCTATTTTTAGTAGAGATGTGGTCTCACTCTTGTTCAGGCTGGTCTCAAACTCAGGTGGCCTCCCAGCGTGCTAGGATTATAGTCATGAGTCACCACATCCAGCCCTTTGCTGAAATTAGAAGAGGAGGAGATTAAACTCTAAGTTCACATGAAGCTTCAAAACTGAATGAGAATCTATGTTCATTCATTCATTCATCAAGAAATTTACTGAAATGCTACATTGTGCCAAACACTGAGGCATGAGGAGATGCAGCAGGAAACAAGATAGACAGGACCCCTGACTTCATAAAACTTACATTTTAGTCAGGAAGACAAGCGATAAACAGGAAAAATAAGCAAGAGCATTCCAGATGGCACTAAGTGCCATGAAGAAAACAGCAGGGATGGATGGCGAGACTACATGGTGCTGGGCACTTTGGAGGTGACACTATTTTAGCAGGGGTAGGGGAGTCAGGAAATGCCTCTGAAGAAGGGGAGAGTGGAGCTGACTATAGGAGGAAAGAGAAGGGGTGAGCCATGTGCCGGTGATGGCCAACTGGGTCCAGAATGTAAATGAGGGTGTGATGTTCAATTTCATGTGTAGACTTAACTGAGCCCTGGAGTGCCCTGAAATTTGGTGAAACATTACTTTGGGGTGTGTCTGTGAGGGTGTTTCTTGATGAGCTTCACATTTCAATCAGTAGGTTGAGTAATGCGGATTGCCCTCCCCACTGTGGGCAGTTCCCCTCCAATTTGTTGAAGACCTGAAGGGGATAATAGGCTGAATAGAAAGAATTCCCTCTCTCTCTCTTTCTCTACCTGGCTTCGAGCTAGGTCATTGGTTTTCTTGTGCTTTCAGACTCAGACTCATACCGGAACTATACCATCAGCTCTTCTGGGCCTGGACTTCTCAGCTCCATAATTATGTTAAACCAATTCCTTATCATAAATGTACATACGGATATATTCATGTATGTGCATATGGGAAGTATACAAGGTTAAACAATTAAATTCACAAATTCATCCTAGAAACAGTGCTACATGTGTCATTGCTGACTATCACTATGGTCACCTTTGAAGGACTCCCCTTGGCCATCTGTTGACCATATGGTATTCAGCAATGAGAAGTGTAGCACTTTTTCTAGGATGAGTTAATGAACTTAATTGTCAGACCTCATATGACAACATCTCTGATAGCCATTCCACAAAAAGAGTCAGAATTGCCTTGAAGAGTGGACTAGGCACTGGTTTCAGTGCATAGCTTCCCAAGAGGAGTACCTAGAACATGACCATAATGATATTCAGCAATGAGGTATGTAAAACTCTTACTAGGATGAGTTCGTGAACTTAATTATCTCCATCTTGTATATACATATCTGAATGATGATGGGCCCAGATTTTCCCTGAAGGGAGTG
Organism: Perodicticus potto; assembly: GCA_963574655.1. Taxonomy (NCBI): domain Eukaryota; kingdom Metazoa; phylum Chordata; class Mammalia; order Primates; family Lorisidae; genus Perodicticus; species Perodicticus potto. The sequence continues at coordinate 17,022 of CAUYRH010089651.1, forward strand.
GAAATTTCCACCGCCAATCATCCTAGAATGAGGTCACACAATGAGGCTGCAGATAGGTGGGCCCTAGACCAGGCAGTGGTGGGTGGGTATGATCTCCAAGGACAATGGTCTCCACGGGTGCTCACTCTGTGTGCAGAGTTGGGACCATGAGCTCTGAGCACGTTGCTTCCCGGAGCAGGCAGAAGGAACACGTCACACTTCCTCCCTTTCTACGGTCCTAGAACTTTCAGTTGAGTCAGCATAAAAGTTGCAGCCTTCACCAGGGGAGAGTCTGTCCTGGGCTTGAGGGGAGGTGCCCTGGGAAGAGCAGCAGCAGCTGAAGGCAGAAGGAGGGAGCTGAAGCAGAGAGAGCTGCGCCTTGTGGCAAGCGTGAGGCAGTGGTCCAGAGAGCCGCAGCTGGCTGAAGTGACAAGCAAGATGAATGTCTGAGACATGCCCATATTCCACAGTGAGGAAAAGCTGCTGTTACAAGGAAAATAAAAAGAAAAGAAAAAAAAGGAAGGAAGAAAAGGAAAGGAGGAGGAAGAGAAGATTGTAGAAAGTGAATGGAGCAGAAGCTAAAAAGAGAAAGCAACACCACAGACTGGTAAAATCTGGGGCCTGCTGGTAAATAAATAAACAAAGAAACAAAAACAAAACAGATACTTATGGCGAGAAAGAGGGAAAGCGAGGTAGGGGGATACTCTCCAGAAAAACAGGCCAATAGGAGATATACATCAACAGTAGACCTTCTGGAAGTTGACCCTCAAAGGGACTGTAACAAACTGGTCACCATATGGAGGTGGTCAACATGAGGAAGTAGGCCTGCTGATATGTACACATGGTACACGTCCAGTCTATAAAAATGAAGTCAACCGGCCATGCACAGTGGCTCATGCCTTTAATCCCAGCACTCTGGGAAGCCAAACTAGGTAGATTGCTTGAGCTCAGGAGTTGCCAGTCTGGGCAATCTCTACTAAAAATAAAAACAACTAGATGGACACTGTGGCAGGTGCTTGTAGTCCCAGCTACTCAGGAGGCTGAGGCAAGAGGATTGCTCAATCCAAAGAGTTTGAAGTTGTTGTGAGCTATGATGACACCACGGCACTCTGCCCAGAGTGATAGAGTGAGACTCGGTCTCAAAACAAAACAAAACAAAACAAAACAAAATGAGGTCAACTTAGGGAGGTGGTCAATGTAGGGAGGTGCTCAACCATGGAGGTTCTACTATATATGGAATATATATAGCCTATGGAAATTCTACTTATACAGAGAGGGAATTTTACTTAAATTTGAGAGAGAGAGAGATTGTAGATAAAGATGACAGAGGTAGACAGATAGAGAACTAGAGAATAGAGAGGCGCAGGTAGAAATAGAGATAGATGTTGTATTGGTTCATTTCTGTAGAGAACCATGACTAAGTCACAGCCTACGTTTAGTGGGTTAACACAATGCTATTTATAATGTTCATGGATTCTATGGCTCAGGATTCAGGGCACAACAGGGACCGCTTCTCTCTGCTCCAGGATATCTGGGATTTTGATCAGGAAGCTTCTAATGCCCAGGACTGAAAGGCTGGGCTAGAGGGTGCTCAGGTAGCTTTTTCTCTGGCCTTGCTAGCACCTTGGCAGGATAACTGCAGGGCTGAGCTTGCCAGGGACCACAGGCCGGGGAGTATGCATATGCACAGGTGCCTCTCGGAGGGCAGCCTCATGGTGTTCACATGTCTCACATGAGGGTTCGCTATTCCAGGAAACAAGGCGGAAGAGGCATAACCTCTTACGGTCCAGGCTCTGAAGTCAAACAGCCTCATTTCTACCATATCCTCTATCAGTCCCATTCGAGAGAGGGGACAGAGGTTCCACCTGGTAGTCAGAGAAGTGTGAGAGATTGGAAGCCACGTTGTAAAACTACCATGGAGGCCCTAAAATAAAGAAGTCTGTTGTTTTTTTGCTTAAGCCGCCTCTTCCCAAGATTCCACATAGGTATTGCTATGGCTTGAATTGTGTCGTCTAAAAATTCATATGTTAAAGTCTTAGCTCTTGGTGTCTCAGAACGTAATCTTATTTGGAAATAGGAGAGCAGCATTTGGAAATAGTTAAGATGAGATCATACTGGAATAGGGAGGGCCCTTCGTCCAATATGACCATGTCCTTTTAAAAAGGGAAATCTGGACACAGACACACACACAGGGAGGAAGCCAGGTGAAGATGAAGGCAGAAATCGCGTTCTGCATTTACAAGCCAAGAAACACCTGAGAATGCCAGCAAACCCCCAGGTTGGAACAGATCCTTCCCCACAGCTCTCCAAAGAAACCAACACTGCCAAAACCTTCATCTTGTACTTCCGGCCTCCAGAACTAGAAGACAATACATTTCTGTCATTTAAGCCACCACCCAGGTTGTGGTACTTTGTTACAGGAGCCCAAGAAAATGAATGCAGTTTGTCACCCTAAATAATGAATGGAGAGAGGCTCTCTAAAAGAAGTTTATTTTGGAACAGAGCATTACAAGGGTAATGCACATGCCATAATAAACTAGCTGTGCATTCAGGAAGGTAAAATAAGACAAAAGTTTTTAAAGGAAATAAGTGAGGCAGATTACATAATTGTTTAGAAATGCTCACACTTCACTGTAAAGATCAATATAAAGGATGACACCAACCTGAGGGTGGACAGGACAGGTGCTGGGCAGATGTTCTTGCAGAGGTATTATTTTTGTGTGTAAGGTTGCTATGGCCTTTGTGCAAGGCTGTGATTTTTGCAATCTTTGGTGACAGTTTTTGTTATCAGGCATACAAGCGTAAGAACCATGAGAACCCTCTCTTTGTAGCCTTCCTTGGCTCTATTTGTCAGGATTTTCTTAATGTGAGTGACCCCATTTTGATGCCAAAAACGTTCAAAAGGTGTTAACTCCATTTGTTCATTCATTCATTCATTCACTCATTCAGCCAAACTCAAGGCCCCTCACAGCATGGTCCCTGCAGATCCCCAATCTTACCTCTATCTGCCTTTCTTACCCTCACTGAGCCACTCTGTGTTCCCTGAAACTAAAATTTTTGTAAAAATTAAATAAAATACACAAAAGGTCTGGGAAACACAGAGTGAGCAATAAATACCAATCGCCTTTCTTTAGCTGTTTGTTCTGCCTCAATTGTTACTGCTTGCTCTGCTGCCATTGTCCATGGGTTCGCTTCTTTCCTTGGGTCCTGCATCTTATGCCTTTTTTCCTGACACCTGAGCTGCTAGGCTCCTAAAGAGATTGGAGTGGGCTCCTCCCTTCCCACAAAAGCCCCTCCTTCCAGCTCCATGCAGAGCTTCCCAGCAACTCCAAAGACCTGGTCAGGGGCTCACAAGGGCAAGTGCAGGAAGACATGACACTGAGACATTTCCAGGTTTAATGCAAGCAGCAGAAGACAGAGAATACTGCTTAAGCGATTATAGAGGAAACTTTGCTGCTGAAACACAAGCAGGAGACTGTGTTCCATCCTGGCCATGTTGATAATTAGCTGTGTAACTTTGGGTAGGCCTCTGAGTCTCTCTGAGACTTGGTTTCTCCATTTAGGCAATCCAGTTATCTGCAGGGATCTTCTTTCCCTTAAGACTTCAACAAAATTGATAGACACTCTTTGTACAAAGTGCAGAAAATCCAGTGCCTTTCACAAGATCCCGAGTGCCTATGTAGGGACTATCTTAATGTCCCACTGTGGAATCCTATTCTGCGTTAGGACAGGCAGATGAGGAATTCAGCCTCTTCCTCCACCATGCTAACCACTTACATTAAGTCTTTGTATAAATGAGCATGTTGTGGTCACATGCTGTGTTTGTTGCCCACCATTGATTCTCATCTATGCAACCCAATTTTTGGGAAACCATTCTTTGCCCATTTCAACCCACGTGGAAATGGATGTGACTCCATCTCAGGGTTTGTGGGTGAACACGTGATCCACTCCTGGCCAATCAGAGTATTCCACCCTCCTGACCATAATGATTGGGTCAAAGATGGTCTTGTGATCCTAGTCAATTAAAATGAAAATTAGTACAGGGGTGGTGGTGGAAATAAACCAACTATATATTGGAAGTCAACGCCTAAGAGTAAAACCAAAATGGAAAGATGAGGCAGAAAGAAACACCAAGTTTCAATGCCATTAGTTAAAACCCTGGATCCAGCCACACCTGGTATACTCAGTTTCATAGGAAAACACACACCCATAGCTTATTTTCTCTTAATCCAATTTGAGCTATGTTTCTGTCACTTGCTCCTGCAAGAGACTCAACTAAAACTTGAGCTGGCAGGTGAATTTACAGCAGAGTGAATCATATCAATTCAATATCAGATATTCTTGTTTCTAAATGTCCTTTCTTCGTTTTGTTAATTCAGGGTCTGCTTTCCCCTCTGCTTTGTGGCTTGGTGTTCTCTGTTCTAAATTCCTGTTTATTCTATGTGTAGAGAGTGGTGCGGCTGCTCCTTCCTCCGCAGCACCCCCCTCAATAAGCATTTATGAAACTATTTCCCTAAACAAAGAAAATTCCCTCTCATACCAGCTATTGAGAAAATAAAAAATGTTCACCCCTCTGCATGTAAAATGAAGTGGCCTGGATGAGAGTCCCTCTGTGCTTCTATGCAACTTTAAAACTCTGGTGTTCAAAGTATAATAAAGCTATTAAAATTGTGGCATAGGAGAATTTTTTTTTCAAAATGCAAGCCATGACCCATTAATGGGTCTTGAAATCAATTTACTGGGTCATAACCAGCATTTTTTTAAAAAATGAAAAAGGATAAAATAGAAAATAACAGAGTGAGGTGAGTACTGGTTAATGAAACTTTTATTTCGATTATAAATTATATGTATTGTACACACACTGTACTGGATCATAGTTTCGAATGTATTTCTCACTGTATGTCAAAAATTTGAAAGCCAATGATGTAAATCCGTACTCACTGAAGAGAAAGATATCAGTCAAAAATTAATATAATACATAATGTGATTCAAGTTTTATTTAAACACAGAAAGGATAAGATGCAAATGAAGTTATGGATCCAGATATATCTGAAACATTATAGAATTATATATGCTAAAAAGTTATATCGTTTTTCCTGGGTGGAGATTTTGGGGGGTTATCTAATTTTTTACAAGACCTATATTAATTTTATAGTCAAAAATTTTGAAAGCTGTCGGGCGTGTGGCTCTGTAATCCCAGCACTGTGGGAGACTGAGGAGGGAGGATTGCCTGAGCTCAGACTTGCTCGAAAGTGAGACCCTGACTCATAAAAAAATGAGAAACCCAGCCAGGGGCCACAGCGAGCACCTGTAATCGCAGCGGCTTCCAGAGCTGGGGCAGCAGGAAGCCCACAGCCTGAGCATGAGGTTGCAGTGAGCTATGATGCCATTGATTGCACTCTGCTCGGGCATAGGGTAGGACTCTGTCTCAAAAAAAAAAAAATTTGTTTTTGAAAGCGTATTTTCATTTTGAAAGATAAGCATTCAGTGATGTGTCACCTAGTAACAGGGCTACATTCTTGGAAATGTGTCCTTTAAGTGAGTCTGAGTCGGGCATTGTGTGAATATCACAGAGCTCACTTACACTGCCTGGCTGGTATAGCCCACTGCACACCTCAGCTACATAGAAGAGCCCATTATCCCTAGACTACAAACCTGTACAGTATTGTTGGCCATTATAACACAACGGTAAGTTTGTATATCTAAACATACCTAAACATACAAAACTTACAGTAAAACTATGGCACAAAAGATAAAAATGGTGCACCTATATAGAGTATTTACTGGGAATGGAGCTCACAGGACTGAAAGTTGCTCTGGGTGAGTCAGTGAGTGAGTTGTGAGCAATGCAAAGGCCCAGGACATTACTATACACTGCTGTTGACTTTCTAAACGCTGTTCACTCTGGCTATGCTGCATTCATAAAGAGATTTTTTTCTTCAACAATACATTAACCTTAGCTTATTGTAACAATTTTGCCTGATGAACTTTTTAATTTTTTTTTTGTGGTTTATAGGAGAGATTTATTTGAAGAAATACAAAATATGGAAGGCTTCATGAATTTGCGTGTCATCCTTGCTCAGGGGCCATGCTGATCTTCTCTGTATCGTTCCAATTTTAGTCTATGTGCTGCCAAAACGAGCACGAACTTTTTAATTTTTTTAAAAAAACCTTTGGACCCTTTGCAATAATACTGAGCTTAAAACAAAGACATTCTACAGCCATACAAAAATATTTTCTTTCCTTATGTCCTTACTTGGTAGGCATTTTTCTATTTTAAAGTTTGTTGGCTTTTTTCTTAACTTTTTAAATCATTTTTGTTAAAAACTGGCATGCAAACACATACATTAGCCTGGGCCTACACAAGAGCAGAGCCACCAATATCACTGTCTTCCACCTCCACATTTTGTCCCACTGGGAAGTCTTCAGGGGCAATAACATACATGGAGCTGTCATCTCCTGTGATAACAGTTTCTTCTTCTGCAGTATATCCAGAAGGACCTGAGGCTGTTTTACAATTAACTATTTTTTCATATGTGGAATGAGTATGCTCTAAAATAACAAAAAAAGAAAAAGTAGAGTCCTAAATTAATAGTTAGCTATTTTAAATATGTATGATTCTTGTAATACACTTATATCCAGATGCTTACTTTTAGATATTTCAGTAAAATTAAAAGAGTTGACTTACACTCAGCATCAACGCTCAGAAGAATTCAGTTTCTCAAGCCAAATAGTTTTCTATTGCCCAGTTATTTATTGAGAAAGGGGATATAATAACTGTACATATTTCAAAAGCAACAACTTTAGTGTATGGTTTGGAAATGGGTATATATATATATATATATATATATGCACACGCCCATATATATAGATACGCACACACACGTCTATATTTTTGCAGGTTAAATAAAATAGTACAGTAAAGTAAAAAAAAGTATAGCAAATACATAAACCAGTAATAAAGCCATTTTTTAATTTTTTTTTTTTATTGTTGGGGATTCATTGAGGGTACAAGGAACCATGTTACACTATTTGCATTTGTTGGGTAAAGTCCCTCTTACAATCGAGTTTTGCCCCCAAAAGGTGTGGCACACACCAAGGTCCCAAGGCCCCACCCCCCTCGCACCATTTTTTAATATTATCATTATCAAGTAATATTATGTACTGTAACAATGTGGTGTACTTTTATACACAGACAGTACAGTAGGTTTGCTTACACCAGCATCGTCACAGAAAAATGGAATGAGCTATAACTTTTGACTTTTGATGGGTCCAAATATCACAAGGAGATACAAATTGTTTAGCTCCATTACAATCTTAGAGACAAGAGTATATGCAGTTAGTCAATGATTGAAATGTCACTATGCTGTGTCTGACTGTATTTCAAAAAACCTTTCAAGAAAAACATCTGGAAGAAATATAGCCAGATATTAACAGTGCCAATTTCTAGGCGTTACATATACACATATTTTTTAGGTTAACTCTATATTTTATAAATCTCTGCAACAAATAAGTGTTATTGTAAAAGGCAGAGGGATAACAGGTTTGGGGGTTTAGTTTAGTTTTGTTTTAATTCCATGATTCTTCAATGGAAGAAAGAAGTTTGCAAATAAAACTTGAAAATTCAAAAAAACATGGTCATGGGAAAGAACGGCCGGATGGAGCCAGGTAGGGAGGTGGGGGTGGGAAGATACACAAATCCTTTGTGTTGATTTTCCACATCAGTGAGTTCCTTCTTTACCCACTGTCGGATGAAGGTGTATGTTAGAATGCAACTATTATGTATTCCAAGTGTCATATTCCTCAACATCTGTTTGGAAGAGCATAATTTATTGAAGAAGAAGTGTCACTGAAGCTGAGAGAAAGAAAGACAGTTTCTACCCAACTGCCACCAGTTGGGTGACAGCTAGACAGGGAACAGTAGTGTACCCTTGGGACTGCCCTTGAACCGGGTGCACACAGTGGCAGAAGACAAAACCTAAAGAAAGGAGGCAAAGAGAGAGTTTCTGCACGGAAGATGTTGTCAGGAAATTGAAAAATGGGGCCACCCTCTCCAGATTATCTGAACAATGATATCTGGAAGAAGGGAAAAGCAGAAATGTTACCACTCCAATGGTTAGTTGAATTGCGAGTTCAAAATTGTAAGTTGTAAAAGGAAATTATAGGTGAGAAAATGGGACAGAAGAAAGAGGGAGAAAGATAAAGGTAAACAATAGTGGTAAACTTAATTCTTACCTGTCACTTTTTCAGAAGGGCAGAGAGGAAAGTGGCATAGGGAAGAGATGCGTTGGGGGCAGAGACACACAAATGCCAGTGCTCAAATCTTGTCTTGCACATGCTCAGTCCAGCAGCCTCAGCTACAAGTTCAGCTCTCTAGGGAAAAAACTGTTGTGCCCACGCTTTGGCCTGATATAAGAAGCCGTTTGCTCTTACTTCTTCTTTTTAGAGAATAACACTTTTCTCCTTGCCTCTGTGTGCAAAATGAGGAGTGCAACAGACATTTATTTTTATTAGTGTATTTCAAAAATAATACAGTACCAAAGGCGACCAGTGTAAAGTAACTTACACTCTGTGAAAGCCACCTTCCATTTGCCCCCAGATCTACTTTCTTTTTTTTTTTTTTTTTTTAATTATTTTTTATTGAGTCATAACTGTGTACAATGATTCAAGCTTGGAGTACAGTGTGCGGGCTTCCCATACAATCGGAGATATTTTTATCCACCTGATTAATGTAACATTCATGAT
>CAUYRH010089656.1:0-17535 GCA_963574655.1 Perodicticus potto
CGGGTAAAAACCAACCCCGCAACAAAAACTCAAAAAAAAAAAAAAAAAAAAAAAAAAAACAAAATAAAATAAAAATAAAATAAAATAAATTACATAAACACAGGTAATAATAATCATATCTTATAGTGTTATTGGAAATATTTGTTGATGTGTAAGACTAATGTGAAGTATGGTAATCAGCCCATTATTTTAAGTCACTTAAAAATTATTCCATAAGCATAAGATGTCATGATATTTCCTTTCTGCCATGTGTGAAGGAAATAATAGAGCCATGGGTGGGGGTGAGAAAAATACGCTTTGCACGCTCTGTGTGTGTGTTTCTTTTTTATTTTGCCAACACCTTTGCCAGCTCTCAGAGGTAGAAGAACGTTAGTCTCAAAGTGGGCCATACAAAGAGGCAACCTGATAAAATAGAATAGAAATAAAAATCCCATTGTGAGATAATTATGGAATCATATACAAACCTTTAAAGGCTAATGAGCTCTCTAGAGAAGAGGAATGATGCTCTGGAATCTGTTGTCTCACTATAATCCATTTTCAGCATAATCCTGGTTGTGAAAATTTGATGTATCACAGGTAATTCGAGGCAAATGTTAACTGTGAAAATGGTAATTTAAGTAATGTGAACGCCACTGATATTAAAAGAAACATCATTTGGTCATGAGATGAAACAGGAGAATTTAAAGTTTAATATTAGAAAACCTAAAGCCTAACTCAAGGATCAAAAAGCCAAGTGAATGACCCAAAGAATTATTTTTTAATCCATTTGTCCAGAGAAGAGGCCAAATGAGAGCTCGTCTTCATTCCTCTTTTAAGTAAATTTTCTATATGATTAAGTAAAATTATTTTTTTAGTTGCATGATGTAATGATAGTAAAGGAAAAATGACACAAAGCAAAAAAATGTTTAATAGAGTTAATCTGAAACATGTTGCTTTAACTAAAAATAGAGTTGCACAGCCTCGTGATTGAGGCATTCCTTTCCTCCTGTGTTCCTGCTATAACGTCACATAGACTTTAATGTGGATATTTATTAGGGATCGTTAATTCATTATTTTGAAAACAAAGTAAGAATAGAATGTAAAATTAAACTGATGAAATTGGTAAATTATCTTCTATATAAAAAGGCAGGCCTCCCAACACACTTCTTTTTGTACATGTTTCGTAAAATTTTAATAAAAGTAGGGTTTAGACTTGTCTAAATACAAGATCAAGTCATCTTGTAAGAGATGACCATAGAAGAGATATAATTTTCCTTCTTCCCTTTCTGATTTGGGTGTCTTTTATTCTTCTTCTTTTCCTGAGTGCTCTGGCTAGAACTGAGAACCTTATGTATATGGGAATGGTGAGAGTGGGCAGCTTTGCCTTAGCTCCAGGTTTATAGGAAGAATTTGGTATTCTCCACGGAGTATAATATTAGTTGTGGTATTTTCACATGGAGTTTCTCCCAATTTCTTGATAGTTTTAATAGAAAATGGGTCAATTTTTGATGAATACTTTCCTGAATCTACTGAGGGATAATTTGATTTTTCTTTCTTTCTTTCTTTTTTTTTTTTTTTTTTGAGACAGAGCCTCAAGCTGTCACCCTGGATAGAGTGCCGTGGCATCACAGCTCACAGCAACCTCCAATTTCTGGGCTCAAGCGAGTCTCTTGCCTCCACCTCCCAAGTAGCTGGGACTACAGGAGCCTGCCACAACGCCCGGCCATTTTTTGTTGCAGCCGTCATTGTTATTTGGCGGGCCGGGCTGGATTCGAACCCGCCAGCTCAGGTGTACGTGGCTGGCGCCTTAGCCTGTTGAGCCACAGGCGCCGAGCCTTTTTTGTTTATTTTTTGTTATAACATATTCTATTTATTGATTTGCATTTAAGGGACCATCCTTGCATTTCAATGATAAACCCTATTTGGTCCTGGTATGTGTACCTTCTAATGTGTTGTTGAATTCAATTTGGTAATATTTTGTTTAGGATTTTTGCGTCCATGCTTACCAGACATATTGGCCTGTTGATTTCTTTTTTTGTCATATCCTTTTCACAGTATGAGGGTAATAATTGCTTCATAATAAGAGTTTGGAAATGTTTGCTCTTCTATTTTTTGGAAGAGTTTAAGATTTGGCATTAAACATTTAAATATTGTATATTTTTTTAATTCACCCGTGAAGCTATATGATCCTGGGTTTTTCTTTTGGGGAAATATTTGTTTGCTGATTCAATCCTCTTATTGGTCTATTAAGGTTTTTTATTTCTTCTTGATTAGTCCCAGCCAGATTTATATTCCTATATGTTTGTTTATTTAATCTACGTTGTCTAATATTCTCTCTGATATGAAGTCTATAATGGTTCCTTGTCAGGGCGGCACTTGTGGCTCAGTGAGTAGGGTGCCAGCCCCATATACCAAGGCTGGCGGGTTTGAACCCAGCCCCAGTCTAATTGCAACAACAACAAAAAATAACTGGGTTTGTGGCGGGCACCTGTAGTCCTAGCTACTTGGGAGGCTGAGGCAAGACAATTGCTTACGCCCAAGAGGTAGAAGTTGCTCTGAGCTGTGATGCCACTGCACTCCACTGAGGGTGACAAAGTGAAACTCTGTCTCTAAACAAAAAGAAAAAAAAAAAAACTAGTTCCTTGTCATATTTTCATTTCTGTGGCTTTGGTTTCTGTCTCCTTTTTCATTTCTGAATTTTTTACTTGAGTCTTCTTTATTTTCTTTTCCCCTAGTCTACCTAAGTGTTTTGTCAATTTCATTTATCTGTCCGTACAGCCAACTCAATTTTGTTAATTTTTATATTGTTTTTCTATTCATGATTTCATTTATTTCGGCTTTGATGTGCATTGTTTCCTTCCTTCTGGTAACTTTGACTGACTTTATTTTTTATTTTTATTGTTCTGTATCCTCGAGGTATAATGTTAGGTTAATTAAAATCTAAAACTTTTTCAAATCACTTGAAAATTGTATGCATGTTACAAATCAGAGTAACCTGAACATTGTAGATAAATTATTTGCTCTCCAAATGTTTGTTCTTGTGGCAACTCATATACGAGAAATTTCATTATTATCATCAATCATAAAATAGTAGTAGAAGTAAATATTTATTGAAAGCTAGTCATTGTACTGCTCCAATCACTGTGCTCATTATTATTTTGTTTAAATATCTTGGCAGTTTAACCAAATTTGTTCTATCGTCTTTATTGTTATTACATAATAAGGTTGCTAATATTTTTATGCTTATATGATTTATCAAAAGTCACACAACCAATAAACAGAACACGGGAAGTTTTAATTTAAAAAAGTTTTCTTTTAGAAATTGAATTTTCACACATTACTGTTTTGATACTCTCACCTTTAGAAAAATTTAAAAGATAGTCTTTTTTATACTTTCATGTTTAATAAATGTAATCAGAAAAAGTCTTGTAGTCATCATGAAAAGAACATCAGACGTTGGCTTTTGTATTATGATTGCCCAGAGAAAACACGGATTCAAACACACACAAAAACACACCACGCACACAGAGAGAGATAGAGGCAAGTATGTTTTAAAGAATTCCCTCATGTACTTTGTGGGTTCACAAGGCCCAGCAGGCTGCAAACTCAGGCAGGATTTCTGATGGCTTCAGGAGAATTCCTTTTATCTCAAGATTCTCAGTTTTAACTGCTTTAAAGATGCTCACTCACATTTTAGCAGGCGATCAGCTTTACTCAGTGTGTATTGACTAAAATGTCAGTCAGTGCTAAAAACATACCTTGATAACAGCATCTAGACTAGAGTTTGACCAAACAACTGGGAACCATCGCCTAGCCAAACTGACATGTAAAACGAATTACCACAGAGGCCTAAGTCATAACCTTCGCTAAGTCATGCTGAGAAATCTAACGTGAGCCCCCGGTAATTCAGCTTATGTGTTCTGAGGAGGTGTGGAATAAATATAAACTGGAAAGGAGTTGTGATGGGAGACCATGACGTCTCCACTTCTACCAGACAGACGTCTTCGTTAACCAAAAATTCTTATAATGTATTTTACTATTTCCAAGATAGCTAAAGTTTTCTTAGTTTGCCAGTTTATTCCTTCTGAAACCTGCCATCAACCAAGTAACTTTCTCAGATTTAGTTAAGTTTGACAAAATAAACAGTTACTAAAGTCTATAAAACAATGTTCTAATCCAATCCGTTTCTTCAGAAGACTATCTCAAAGAAAATAAACAAAAACACTTTTCCTTAAGGATCTTAGCCTAATTCTAAAACTAAAATTTAAATTAAAAACAGGTCACATGTCATGTGACAAAACTCAGTGTTACAGCTAAAATGTTCACTGATGGTCATACATTATCTTTGACATAAAGGCATCAAGTATGTCTAGTGATGAGATATGAAGGTTTTCAGGAATTCCTTTTATTTTAATGACTTGTAATATGTGTAATTTAATTTTATACCCAATCTTACGTTAAACACATCGCAATTCTTTTACCTGAACTATTTCAAATGATTAAAATATGAAAAAGTCTACATTTAACCCATAATGCATACTAAATTCATGAGTTTTACATTTTTACAATTTGTTTGTTTTTTCTGTTTTACGCAAAGAGAATGGTCATTAAATGATTGTGTTCAACAGACATGGGCATATTTTAATAGTGCTTTGTCTTTCTAACACTTTCTATTCCTTTGAACACTGAAAATAAAAGATTCATGTTGACACTGAAAATAAAAGATTTTAATGGTAATAGACCAGTGAGAAGAATGTTTATGTAGATGTGGGCTGTAAAAATGAGCCATAATGACAGAAATTATAATGGTGCTTCTAGCACTAAATAAATGCAAAACAAAAGGCAAGGTGTTTCTATTTTGACCTCAGTTTTCTCACATGCACAATAGAAAATTGCATGAAATCAACCATAAAAATAAAAATTACTAAATTGCATTCACTTTATTATGTAACATATTCTAGGTATTTGAATACTACTATATACATAGACAAACTACTGCAGGGTGAAAGTCATTTTATTCTGTAAAGTAATTAAACAATAACAGCAAAAATGTTACAATAGCTGTGTTTATATTTCATGAAATAATGGAACAATTCACGTTGTGGATATTGTTTACATATAACATAGAAGAGATTTTAAGCTTAAACAAGGAATTAAATACACAGGAATATAAAGTACTGCCTATGTCCATGATTGGAAAAAACAGATATTTTACGGTTTGCCAAAAATGTTTGACAGTTACAAAGGCTGAAAAGTTATTATCATGAAAGACACTGACTTTGCAAATGTTATTCTCAGAACGGTGAGAGCAGTCCTGAGTATGGAGGAGGAAGTGCATAATGGCGACACAAGCAGAATCTGGAAACCGCAGAGACCAATCTATCTGTATTTCCATGTGCTTCCGTAATAGAGTATCACGTTTCCATTTGTGCGCTGAACTTGCCTGCTGTCCTCAGACATTTACTGCGGTTCCAGTTGTAGACTTTAAAATAAAAGCATTTCTATTCCAACTTTGTCAAATTCTTCTGAAAGGGGCAAATTAAATAAAGCACTTGCTGTGAATATTAAGGCAAGTAAATATTCCAAACATTTTAAGTTAAAATAGAATAGCAGAGCAGACCATGGCATGATGGTCCTTAACTAATTTAATTCCTTCTTTGGTGTAGGCCAGATTTACTCAGGTTTCTTTTTGTTTTGTCTGGCTTAAAATGTTCAGGAGACGGTAATTCTCTTTCCAATTTGTGACTGTAAGACTTAAAAGCTAAATTGAAGTCTCTTTAATGGAAGGGAACAGCAAAGTTATTTAAAAGACAAGACAGTGGGGAAAAAGGAAAAAAACAATATTTGTTTTCTGTTAAAAAATAGTAAAACAAATAATATCTTGCTGTGAAACTCAAAAATCATTTTTCTCTGTAAATAATTTCACAGCATATATAAGATATTCCTCCCGGCCAAAAGCATAATGATTTTCCCTAATACTATGAAACAGGTAAAATTAGGATTGGTAGTAGAGTAATATTTTATGTATTTGGGATACATTTCCCAGCAGAGCATAGGACCTATAACCATTAACTATTTACTTGTAGTGAGCAGACTGTTCTTTCTCAGCCTGTTCTGAACATTTTTGAATGTTTCTAGGCCATATTATTCTTTCCACAGATTTCTCTTACTAAGAAAAGGTTAAGGGTAATCATTTGTTATGAGCTGGTGCTGACGCTGTAAGTTCCAGCTGACCTTCAAAGAAAAGTCAAATAATGTACCTGACTAAGGAAGAAAAACAAAGACAAAAACTCTTTTCTTAGGTCTACTTGATTATATACTCATTCATGGAGATTTTATAAGGTGATATTTTGTACATCCCAAATGTATTTGAGAGACATTGCCTTGGACATGAGCTAAGATCAAACTCACGCCGTGTGAATTACTACGTGAAGCACCACACGTGGTTTGCATTGTTGATCCGGTATCCATATGTGTGTTTTCTTATTTGATGATGAAGTGCTTGCTGTTGTGTTGTTGGCAATGCTATTTCCTGTTATAACTTTAAATATATTGCTTTTCTTATAGATAAGTCATCATTCATAAGCATTAAGTTCTTACTGACTTATTAGCTTAATAAAGGCCACCTTTGCTATGTGGAAGAGTGTACTATTCCGGATACATCTCCGTCTCTCTCCATACTCACATATATGACCTATAAGCAAATAATGAAAACTTTGCCCTGTGAATATTCAGTCTTTCATTTCTTTCCAAGTTCACTTCTGTCATCCAGGGACAAGACACATGGCATTTCTTCAATAACCCCTAATTGATTCCCCAACTGTCACATTCTAACGCAATGGCCAGAGTGATCCTTTTGAAAGATTTCAGATCTTTTTATTCGTCTTCTTGAAAGCCACAATGATGACTTTCTGACCATTGTAAGCACAATGGCTGTACCAACCTCATTCCCACTCTCTAAATCCTTTTTAATGCTCTAATCTTCTCTAAAGCACTCATAACCAAGTTTCCTCATATATTTCTACGTATTTGTTAGTTTATCATTTATCTTCCTAAAAGTAATGTAAAATAAATGAGGGTGAAGCCAGGGACCTTGGTTTGTTTACTACTCATCCCCAGGGCCTAGAATACTGCTTGATTTATTAAGGCTCCAAAGAAATATCATTTGAATGAGTGAATAAAATTAAAGATATACTGAAATTCATGATGACTACAATGAAAATATAATCAACTCAATAATTGTCTGTTAATAAAAATGGTAATCTCATTTAATGTAGTTCAGATTTATCATTCTTCTGTGATAACTATAGCTGCGTTTTTCTTCTGCTTTCCATGTTATAAGACACAATGGAAAGTACTTTATATGCATTGAACTATGCTGACATATTCCAGTGATTTTACAAATGAGAAAACTAAGCAAGAGGAAATTATCCTCTCAAGCTAAGAAATTTCCCACATAGTAGAGCTGAATCATGTCAACTTGTTTCCAGAAACTGTTATACCATGCTGCCCAATCCCCAGCATAGGCATTTTAGATTATGTGATCCTGCATCACAACCCGCACTGGGTAACGTGTGGCAGGTCCATGAATTACTTTGTGAAATTCCTAAATCATGCCTCACCAGATCCTTTTTTCCATTCTCAAGGACATTGGTTTTCACTGTCCAGTTCATATTTGTTGCATCCTTTTTAGGATCTGAGCATGACCTTGAGATTTCCAAACCACAACTAAGATTCTACCTATTAATATTCAATATTCTAAGACTATTGTCTTAGTCCTCTCCTTTGATCAAGAATTTTCTTACATTCTCTCTTTTCTTGTGAGCATCAGTTCCACCGTTCACCCCATACGACATAACAGGACATTTCTGCAACACCTTCACACTTACGGTGCATCTTACAAGGGTACAAGTGAAAATTACTAACTGCAGAATATAAATGTCTTCATATAGTGATTAAAAGGCCATGAAGCCTATGTTAAATAGTTCAATGAAAATATTTCAGATTGTATATAAAGTCAGCACATTGTGCCCCATGATTGCACCAATGTACACAATTATGATTTAATAAAAATTAAAAAAAAAAACAAACAAAAAAACTTTTGAGCCACTTTTGACCTCCATTCAGGAATTCCCTTTGGTTTTTATTCTGAAACTGGCTGATAGTATAGAGTGTAACTCAGATTAACTGATTCACTTTCAGAGAAGATAGTTGTCTTCCATTTATAATACACCATTTTAGACATATTATTAGAATAAAGGAAAACGACAATGACTTATAGTTATTTATTTATATACACATATACTTATTTAATATGCATACTTAAATGAATTGTGGTTTTACTAATTTATTGACTCCTAGGCCACCCAGAGCTCATGCTTTGTTTTTTTTTTTTTTCCATTTCATTTTAATGTGTATAGAGTTGCTTCTATTTTTTCCTCTCTGGACTCATTTCCTTAAAGATTTGCTGCTTATGTACCAGGTGAAGCTGAGGCTTTTGTATTATATTTTATTTCTTGAGGAAGGATTGTTTTCACTGAAGGAAATTATACATCACATGTACAGAGTATGCATCTTTGTGGGGGAGGATTGAGGAGGGAAGGAAGGTGTGAGTTCCATTCTGCCAATAGCCTTTGTCAGCCAGCAGCAAGGGGAAAACAAACAAGCAAGAAAACAAATAAAAAACATTTATAAGTTTACTGCTTGAGTGGAAAGGGAAGAGGTAGCAGTATTGTCACTTTAAAAAATAGTAATAGCTAGTATGGTGCCCATAGCACAGTGGTTATGGCGCTAGCTACATACACTGAGGCTGGTGGGTTCAAACCCGGCCAGGGGCCAACTGCACCAAAAAAAAAAAAAAAAAAAAAATAGCTGGGCATTGTGGCGGGCGCCTGCAGTCCCAGCTACAAGGAAGCTGAGGCAAGAGAATTGCTTAAGCCCAAGGGTTTGAGGTTGCTGTGAGCTGTGACACCACAGCACTCCACTGAGGGCGACGTAGTGAGACTCTGTCTCAAAATAAATAAATAAGTAAATAAATAAAAATAGTAATAGCAACTTTTGTTTGCAGTTGTGTTTTCCTGTCAAAATAACATAGTTGTGCTATATGTTATTTTCCTTTTTCTCACTCTTAGTGAAGGCAAAGGAAAGTTCACACTTTACTGATTATTTAAATCTTTTCTCTTTTTAGAAATAAAGGTAAGGAGGAAATGTTTTAAATTGATTTCACTAATGTGAATCTGTGTTTTATTTCTCTATTAGATAAACTTGTACAGGATCTTTTTTTTCACTAGGTATGTTTTCTCCAATTTACAAGCGTCCAGATTACATATCAGGAATATCTCCTTTAATTGGCCACAGTTTTCCACATTTACAACATTTTCCTCCCTGGGTATTAGATCAAGAATTTCCAATGTTTGTTCGGATTCATGGTGTGTGTATTAGTTTGTCTGTGTACATGAGAGTGGCGCGTGTGTAAACCATAAAAATTAAATAAGCATTTAACTCTCTGACCAGTAATTCAGAACAAAGCATTATAAACATAAGGCTACTTATCCTTTAAAAGGGACTATATCTGTTATTTAAAATTTATTGTGCGTCAATAGAGTATTTCACAAGAAATAAAGCAGAAAATAGATTCCCCCTGTGCGGATCATTTTCCAAGCCAATTACTACCATCTTGATGACTCAAAACAAAGAACACTTTTTATTTTACAGTTCTGGAGATCATGTGGGCAAAATGGGTTTTAGTGGGAGAACACCACCGTCAGGGGTGACGAGTTCCTTTCTGGACGTTCTAGGGAGACATGTCTCATTGCTTTCTCCAGCCCTCCGTGGCTGCCTGCCTTCCACAGCTCCTCCGCCCTTTCCATCTTCCAAGTCAGCAATCGGTCCAGGAGCCCTTTTCACACCACGTCCTTCCAATACTCTCGTCTCATCTCTTCACATTTAAGAATATTTGTGTTTGAACTGCTTCACCAAATAATTCAGGGTCTTTCTATTTTAAGCACTATTAATTAGCACCTTAATGGGTTGGCTCCTGTGGCTCAAGGAGTAGGGTGCCAGCCCCACATACTGGAGGTGGCAGGTTCAAACCCAGTCCCAACCAAAAACTAAAAAAAAAAAAAAAAAAAAAATTGTATCTATAAACCTAATTCTCCTTTTTTGTATAACATAATAAAGTCACAGCTTCTAAGGACTAGAATCTGCACGTCTGTATGTAGAAGCCATGATTTTTTCTACTTTAAGCTTATTTTATTTTTTATTTTTTTTTTCAGTTTTGGCCATGCTGCGTTCGAACCTGCTACCTCCGGTATATGGGGCCTTCGTCCTTTGAGCCACAGGCGCTGCCCTACTTTAAGCTTATTCTATGTGCTTTATGCTCTATTAAGTATTCAGTGAAGTTGAAGAATAGTCAAGGCAAATATTAAGATTTTTTTAAATAAACTTTACTAGTTAATTTAATGACATGTCTTCATTAGAGTTACTACTAAAATACTTATATACCCAAAGAAATAATAACCCCCATTAGCTAAGCGATGCCTAAAGGGTAGAATAGTTGTTATATTTTTTCCTATCTTTGTCCATTTTTCAGTGTGGAAATGCCCCATCACACACCACTGAATTTGAGAGGAGGCCTATATTGATCTGATTCTGAGCAGACCTTAGTTATGGTTCAAATCCATATACAATACAGAAAAGTAAAGAAAAATTATTTTGATCTAGAAGATACCTGTGTCTTATAGAGAATCTTTAAAAACATCTAAAGAACTGACATTTGACTTATTCCTTTACAATTCATCTCAAGATCCCTGAGACGTGGAATGTGAAATTTGTTTTAGCTGATGTGGATTATCCCATCTCCCCATTAAGGAAAACATGCATTGAATGCCTGAGACAATTGTATTAGGCACTGGGTACACAGAGACGAAAAAGACAAGATCATTTCTATGCAATTCAGCATCAGGCTAGAAAGACACACAGGACGAAAGGGCGTTTAGTCGGCTACGATCTGCTTTATGTTCCTGACTGCGACACTCCACCACATCCCTGTCACAATGTTTACTGAGCAGGGCACAGCCCTGCCTGTCCAGGGTGGTCACTGCTTTCATTCTCCAAAGCAGGCTCACTCTCATTTTATTACTTTGCTGACAGCTGAAGGCTTCTTCCAGGAGTTCATCCCGTCATTTCTAAATAGGAAATCTCCTTTAATGTAATTTCACTTTCCCCTTGCTTTAATATTACACGGGTTTCATCCATCCCTTTCTTTCTACCCACAGGTGTTCCTTGAAACATTTAGAGACACATTTTGGCTAATTAGAACGTAGCATAATCTAATGCAGTACTTCTTACTTTTGAATCACGTGCATCTACGTAACAGTGACGGATCAGCAAACTTCTCTTTAGAGATATATAATACATTATCAATATTGAATAAGGAAAATGTGTGAGAATATTTAAACCTTTATGATGATAAAGATCAACATGGTTGTGGCAGGCGCCTGTAGTCCCAGCTACTTGGGAGGCTGAGACAAGAGAATCACCTAAGCCCAGGAGTTGGATGGAGGTTGCTGTGAGCTGTGTGATGCCACAGCACTCCACCGACGGCGATAAAGTGAGACTCTGTCTCTACCGGAAAAAAAAAAAAAAAATCAACACGGTTCATAGTATTTCGTAAGCTTGAAGTGAACATACTATGTGAACTCTGACAATTAAGTTTAACTCTGACAATTAACTGTGCACTTACTTGGCCCTGCTCTTGATCACCACAGGAAGGAACCAGGTGCGACACGGATTAGAAGTACAAGCTTGTGGGAGGTGGGCTAACTTGAATTGCAGGGTAGCCCTGAGCCCCCTCTTCCATGGCTATTTATTAAGGTTTTTCACAACAGAAAAACCTTAATAAGAGAGAGTTATGGGAATGACAAACACAACAGGTGTGGAGATTTTAGGTAATTATACACGAGGGCTGCATGTGTAAGGATTGCCACATGCTCTTTCCCCACGTGTTCTTTCCCCACAACCCTCATGATGAACTACTAAGCATCACTGTTTAACACCTGCTTACTAGGGAGTGACCGACCTTATCTCATTCCGGAACACTGAGTTACTTGGGGGATTGCCCCCACGTCAGGAAACGTCTCTAGGCTTGCCAGGAGACTGTCCTGTTCTCAGTGTTTCCTTTTAATGTGGTAAGAATCAAAGAATCAGTAACTATCCTTTGCAGGCATGGTGTCCATTCCTCTACAGCAATGTACGGAATAACTGGATACGGTTTCCTAACCTTGCTATATCAGTGTTTCACAGGTGTGGTGAAGTCGATATCCAGTGAAGTCTTGCTGAGGGGCGTTCATTTTCATTGTTGCATGTTTTTGTGTGTTATATGATGATGGTTCTGATGGTCAATCCAGAGGAAGAGTCCCAAAATTGTTTTGAAGGGTAGACGAGGCACTGGCATTGGTGCATAGCTTCTGAGGGGGAGTACTTTGAAGGTGACCATGGTTATACTTAGGAATTACATGTGTAACAATTTTTCTAGAATGAGCTCTTAAACTTAATTGTCAGACCTCGTATCTAATTTTTGTCAAAGCTGTTTTCTCTATGTTCTCATAAGCAGTTAACTTTTTTATAGGTCAAAATGGGAAAGTTAACTTTTGCTACATTTTTCTACTTCAGATTTCAAGGTTGATAATTTGAAGATACTAACTGAAAGTTTCAAGAAAATTGCTAGTTGGGCTAAAATAAACTATCATGTCATTTTTGGAATTAGCTATTTAATTAAAATTTTCATTCATCTTCTTGAAAGTAGAGTTAGCTAACAGGCAAATTTTAACCTTCAAGAAACTTTTTCTAATGAAATTATTCAATCTAAATTACAAAAATTTAATTTTTGGTTTTTGTATTTTTTTAGTTGGTTTATCTTCACAGTTGAGATTTAATTGTATTAGAAAAAATTCACAGAAATATGTGAAGAGAGTATTGCCTCAAAAGTTTATTTTACTTTGTTTATTTTTTAACTGTAATCTCAGAACTGACCCATGAATTTACTCTGGACATTAAGCAAAATTTTATGTTTATCTAAACATCGTTTTTACTCTTACTTAACCAACATAAAACATAGTTTTTATTTGTGCTTTCAGTGATTCTTGTTATTTAAGTGGTATTCTGTTTTAGTTAATACCGTATATGATAAAAATATTATATGTTCTTTAAAAACATGCAAACTTCTCTTTTATAAATTAAATTACAACTCCAAAACTATGCTTCCCATTTCACTAGCTCTCATGAACATCAGTAACAATAATTCATTAAATAATTTTGCCCCAAAGCTTATGATATATTTATGACTTTGTTCTTTCAATCTTATAGTGTGGATTGAATGACTGCTAAACATTGAAATAAAAAAAATCTTAACTGAAAGTTCAAAATCCACTTACACATATAAATTAAGATGTACATTTTTATTCAAATACATAAAATGCTGTGTAATTCAAATAAAAAAATAACCTGAGAAATGAACGCATATCTGTAACTGCTAATCCTGCTTCCTCCTGCTGTTATAATGATTCTAACATGGGAGCACATTAAATAAAATCCTGAAGTTTGGAAAGGATGATTGTGTTAAAAAGGCTGAGACACAGATCAGCTGAGACTCGTAATGTTATCACCCTCTCTCGGCGGTGCCAGTGCCACCCAATAAGGGGCCACAGGGTTAGCAGAGGAAGAAAATGCAACGATGATTCTAATTCCCATGTAGATTTTTTTTATGTTGGCAGAATATGGTGCAGCACTTTGCTTCCAAAAACCAGGTCCTGCCCACTGGACTCTGCTTTTTTGCAAATATACAGGAAATATTTAAAAGGCATACATTCAAGACTGAATTAAACAGTGTCTGGAAAAACACAGAGTGGAAATAAAGGTTGACAATGGTCCAAGAAGAGGTAGAGAATTAGCAGATTAACCAAGGAATCTCTTAATAATT
Organism: Perodicticus potto; assembly: GCA_963574655.1. Taxonomy (NCBI): domain Eukaryota; kingdom Metazoa; phylum Chordata; class Mammalia; order Primates; family Lorisidae; genus Perodicticus; species Perodicticus potto. The sequence goes on from CAUYRH010089656.1 coordinate 13,958, forward strand.
GCTTCCATTGTTTGACTCCTAGCTCTGCCCCTTACTACCCATGACCTTCGGTTTGGTTATTTAATCTCTCTGCACCCTAGTTTGTCAACTGGAAAATGACGGTCATAATAAAATTAATGCTATCGATTTCATCAAGTTTTTGTCAGATGAAAAAGTGTTAATATACAGAAAATCACCTATCTTTATACCTAAAAATGATTTACATGTCTGCTTTTTATGAAGTAATAAATAAAATTTTCTTATTTGGAAAGACTATATCTCATTTTCAAAAAATATGAAAATAAAGAAAATAACAAAGAATAGAACTTTAAATCTTTCACAATACCAAAATTCATAAATAACTATTCTTTAATTATTTCATTATTTTAAGACTATTTTCCATATATTAAATATACTACTACCATTTCATTTTTAGTGACTACATACTAAAAATGTGTGCAGTCATTTAGCTCATTGTTACATCATATTTACTTATTACACCATTTAGTATCTAAATAGACCTGGATATCGCTCTCATCTTAAGTACACTTAGGACCACCCGTCTAGGACTGTAATTGGGAAGATGAAGTGAGGTGATAAATACAGAGATATAAGAACGTTTTCGAGTGATAAACAAATGTTGAGTATTATTTAGTCACTGTAGTTTAAAATATTTCAAGTTTGCTAAAACTTATTTATGCCTTTAATTCTGTATTGGGGAAATATACAAAAGGTGAATTATCAAAGCTCAGATCATACAGTAATATTTTAAATCCAAAATCATTTTAGATTGCAGTCAAGAATATCTATTTTAAGTGATTTTTTCTTTTTTTTTTCCTTTAAACAAACATGCCTTCTCATGTTTGTCTCCTGTTTTAAGATCTCAGTTCCAAAGTCCTCCAGGCAAAGACCTAGTGTACATTTTAAACTACATTGTTACAATATGCACACGGTTTAATTTATTATCCTCCCTTGATAGTTACCCGATTATTCATAGGGTTCTTTTGCCACAAATCATATTTTAAGGTATTTAAAGTCAGTGTTTTAAATATAAATAATTCAATTTTATTTATTTTATTTATTAATTTGTTTAAATTTTTATTTCTTTAGAGGCAGTCTTAAGCTGTTACCCAAGGTAGAGTGCCATGGGCTCCGAGCTCATAGAAATCTCCAACTCTTGGGCTCAAGTGATCCTCTTAACTTAGGTTTTCTATTTTTAGTAGAGACAGAGTCTCACTTTTGTTCAGGCTTAAGCAATCCACCAGCCTCGGCCTCCCAGAGTGCTGGGATTGTAGGTGTGAGCCACTGCGCCCAGCCTAAATAATTCAATTTTAAATCTCGTCTAAGGGGAAATTATTTTAGTTTGCAATAATCTAAAATTGAAACTATGTCAGAAGTACTAATAAACATCTATGCAGATTGGTGGTTTAGATTTTAAAAATATATATCCATTCTGAAATCTGCCATGGAAAAAATTACAAAGTAGATACATTCTTGCAATTATAAACTACTGACACATTCGCTAAATGTGAGCTCATATTCTTTACAAAATGTATTTTTATGTGTAGAACAGGTTAAAAGAAGTTTGAGATTTTTGTCATATCCTGCCAGTCCAAGATACTGAGAAGGCCGACTTTGGATTATATTTCTTTAGATTAGGCTCCTTTGAAACTGGAAACACATTATCTTAAATGATGGAATTTCTAACAATCTAATTTTATGTACTACGTATTGTATTGATTTAACAGCTTAATATATATTGTTCCTGCCTTTGCATGATTATTACTAATGATATTAATGATTATTTATAGTATATATGATATGTACATCCATTGCCTTAGAACTATGAGAAATTATTTTAAGAAGTGATAAAATACTACAGATTCCTATTGTATTTTTTATAACTAGTACAATTCCTACTACTCTTCTGACGTCATATCTGTTACTCAAAGACCCTGTGTAAAATTATTTACACAAAATATTACATACAAAACAGCACACAAGCAATGGGGACTACTCTACATTAACTCATTCGTATTACCATTATTCGCTGTCAGGAATGCAATACCTTTCAGATTTTTATGGTTTAGAGAATCATAGTAAGAAGCTAAAGCTCTACATAAGCATCCCGAGAAGAGATGAATTCGCAGAATTACCGAAGGGGATGTAAAGGAGATTAGTAATAAGTACACTATTCATTAATCATGACCAATGATGTTGCATTCTCAAACTAACTTCATCTTATTCTCAATTCCTGCTTTGGCCGATTCTTTCTTTCTTTCTTTTTTTTTTTGATTATTTCTTTATTAGGCAAGCTTCCTGCAGCTTCTAGGAACACAATGAAACTAACCATGCTCTAAGGTTTAAAAAGAAATCAAACAAATGATTTGATGAATTGCTGAAACTGGCCTTATTCGGGAACAGGTAGACACAAGGATTCTCTCAAATCTACAAATCTTAGTTTTTCTTTTTCTTTTTCTTCTTCTTTTTCTTTAAATTAAATCATAGCTGTGTACATTAGTGCATTTATGCGGTACAATGTGCTGGTTTTATGTACAATTTGAAATACTTGCAACAAACTGTTTGACATCGCCTTCACCGCACTTTCTTAATTATTGTGTTAAGACATTTATAGTCTACACTTAGTAAATTTGGCACCTACCCTTATAAAATGCACCATATGTTTTCCTCTAACTCGGTGATGCCTTTGTTTCAATGCACCCTCTGTCTTAGTAGTGGCCAACCTGACTACCAAAACCTTCAGGCTGTCATATTATCAGCTTATAAAAGCCAGAAAAAAAGAGTAGCTTTTCTCACAATTACGGAATGAATTACACAGTGCTGTCATCCTTTTAGTGAAAGAGGGTAAATAGATTTAACAAAATGTTATGAAATAATGGGTTGGAAGAAGTGGACCAACAATAGAAATTTAAAGGGGGCAATGAAATAAATATTTATGTCCCTTCCAAATCTCTATATTGAAATCATAACATCACTGCAATAATATTAAGAGAATGAGTCTTTGGCCAGTAATTAGGTCATAAAGGTAGGGCCCCTGAGATCTTGCTTAGTGACCTTATAAGAGAAACTCCAGGGAGACCTCTTGTACCTTGTACCAAGTGAAAACATAGGAAAAAAGAGGTAGATATTTGGAACAGAATAGAGAACCAAGAGATAAATACAACTACCTACCACTATTTGATCTTTGACAAACCAATTAAGAACATACAGTGGGGAAAAGACTCCCTATTTAACAAATGGTGCTGGGTGAACTGGCTGGCGACCTGCAGAAGACTGAAACTGGACCCACAACTTTCACCATTAACTAAGATAGACTCTCACTGGATTAAAGATTTAAACTTAAGACATGAAACTATAAAAATACTAGAAGAAAGTACGGGGAACACTCTTGAAAGCATCGGCCTGGGTGAATACTTCATGAGGAGGACCCCCAAAGGAATGGAAGCAGTATCAAAAATACACTACTGGGATCTGATGAAGCTAAAAAGCTTCTGCACTGCCAAGAACACAGTAAGAATCGCTAGCAGACAGCCCTCAGAATGGGAAAGAATATTTGCAAGTTATACCTCTGACAAGGG
>CAUYRH010089657.1:0-24024 GCA_963574655.1 Perodicticus potto
TCTCACAAAGTAATGAGAAAGTCTCTTGAATGTTATTGCAATCAGGTTGATGAAAATATCTCTGATTGTATCTGAAGCCCGTACACTGTACCCCATGATTGAATTATTGTACACAGCTATGATTCAATAAAAAAAAAAAAAGAAAGAAAGAAATCTGGCAGATGTATATAAACTTTATGGAGAAAAATATAACATCCTACTGAAAAATATCTGAGAACACCCCCCAAAATGGAAAAATCACGCTGTGTACATAGATGAGTAAATCTTAGTAGAGATGGTTATTTTAAATATATTTATCTATACATTTGTGCAATGGCTATAAAATATCTCAATGCTTACTACAATGAATATTATTATTTTGGTAAAACATCACCAAAAGGTCTATAAAATTCATGTGGGAAAACAATGGCCAAAAAGAACCTAGATAATGTTTAAGAAGAAAAATATTCTTCCCTCCCTTCCTTCTTTCTTTTCTTTCTCTCTCTCTTTCTTGTTACTTAGTAGCCATCTAAGTTATCAGATGGAAGTATTTCCTTCTTAGGTAGCAAAGTTACTGTAAAGCTGCTATATCAGTTAGGGCATAGTCAAGAGACAGAAACCTTACCAGCTGTTTTAACAAAGAGGATTTGATAGAAGGAACTGTAAACTACATGTACAATTGTTGGGGGAGGGTAAATAGAAGGATAAATAGGGCACAAAGGTTTCACAGAGCCAGTGACAACAGGAGTTGTCTACTAAGTCTGGGACTAGGGAACAGAGGAAGCTGAAACTTGGAGTTCTGAGGGGACAACGCCTCAGTTGGTGTCTCTGAGGGGGACATGATGAAGCTGACTGGGCAAGAGTTGAGAAAACTGTCAGCTGGGTAAGCGCCTGGCAGAGTTCCATGACAGCACTGCTGCTCCCTGGCTGAAGAGTGAGGGTGGAGTGATGCTCACAGCAACACACGCAGACGGGCAGGAGCGAGGCCCTTATTCCTCTCCCAGCAAAGTCTAATAGGAGCAACTGGCAAAGCAAAAGAGGGGTTTGCAGAGTCCCTGCCCCAGAGTCACAAGGGAAAGGCGGATTTGGTGCAAAAACACAAAAATAATGTAATATCTGGAGATGACACACAGAATTAAAACTCAACAAACTAGAGCAATGTTCCAAATCCATGAGACCAGACCTTCATGTAATAAGGGTGTTTAGTGAACTATTAGAGCTGAGACAACTTGCTATGGAAAGAGATAAAATGAGGTGGTTAACTTTACAACTTATTAAAAAATACATTCCGGATGTATTCGAATTATACATGTGGGAGTCAAGGATGTAAAACCTTCAGAAGAGCGCCTGGGAGAACCTTTTTGTGAGATGGTAATGGTGAAAAGGATCTTAAATACAACAGAATAAAATAAAGCCACAAGAGAGAATACTGATAGACACCACTACATTAAATGAAAACTTTCGTGTGACAAAGAACATCTTGTACCCCGGGAGTAGAAAGTCTAAGAAGATACTTGCAGACCATATAATTCATAAAGGATTAGTGTCTAGACCAGCAGTTCTCAACCTGTGGGTTGCGACCCCTTTGGGGGTGGAATGACCCTTTCACAGGGGTCGCCTAAATATATCCTGCATATCAGATATTTACCTTACGATTCATAACAATAGCAAAATTACAGTTATGAAGTAGCAACGAAAATAATTTTATGGTTGGGGATCACCACAACATGAGGAACTGTATTAAAGGGTCATGGCATTAGGAAGGTTGAGAACTACTGGTTTAGATTGTATTAAGACCCCTCCAAATCTTTAAGAAACAGAGAACCTAATAATGCCAAGTACATGTAAAAGCCACTCAAAGAAAGAAATCTGATATCCAACGAACTATAAAAATGTTATCAATGCCACTACTACTGGGTTTATTCAAAATATAACAGTGAAATAACCATTCTGTACTTTTCAGATTGACAGAATCAATAAATCTGGCAAAGCGTTGGTGAGGATGTAGAGAAATAGAAGTTCATGTTTCTGATGAGAACATAAATTGGTAAAACCACTTTGAATAGCAGTTTGAGATTCCCTAGTAAAGTGGAAGAGATCCACATTGATTACCTACCAATTCCATTTCTAAATATTTGTGCTGGAAAAACTCCCTTATGTGCTCAAGGAGAACTATCTAAGAATTCTTACTGCTCTACTTTGTGACTACAAGAACGTAAAAGGCACCTACATTTCGCTCATTTAGGGACTAGTGAATTTATTGTGAGCAAATAAATTGTGGTTTACTCACAATAGGTTATGATGTCACAGTTTAAATGAGTGAATGAGAGACACGCGGATTAAAAAAAGGAAGTTTGAGAGAAGAGCAAGTTATTAAAAGATATTGCACACAAAAATTTTAAACAAAATTATGTATATTTGTATATGCACATGCACATATAAAATATGATATATAGTATATACATCTATACAACAACTAAATTAACACTAACATATTCATGTTCCTTTGCACCCATTATTGCAACCCATTATTGGGGTTACTCCAGGGAAGGAGGAAAAAAGAGAAAGAATAACAGATGTTGATGAGGGACAGTTTTTCAGTGTCTATAACATTTACAAGGAGTTTTACTCAATATGATGAAATGTTAACATCTGTTTAATCTTGGAAAAGAGTATATGTATGTCTGACACATTATTTTCCGTATGTCTGAAGTGTTGCATAACTAGAAAGAAAAACAGAAAAGATTAAATGAGATAATATGCCCAACTCATTGAGGCCACCTTGGTTTATTATCATTGTGATTTTAAACTGAGTGCTCAAGGTCATTTGAGGGACCATTCTATGTTTGTTGAGTCCAAAGGAAGCGGCATGCCACATTTGGCATGGTTGTGTCGGCTGAAAGAGAGAATATCCTACAGGTTTTTGAAAACCATGTCACTCCTATGCTCCTCTGCTACTGGTTACCACCACTAATTTAGGATAACATTCTCATTTTACAACTGTGGTCACTACAGCTCAGAGAAAAATAGTAATTAGTGCCCAGTAATCTCATCACATAGCATTTGTTTTGGAACTGGGATGCTTTTAAAATTGGATTCTCAATTATCTTTCTGGGCCATGTCATAGAGTGGAAGATGGAACCCCGCTAATGAAATTAGTTAGTGTGATTTTAAACATGAGCCCGTGTTGTATCTCAGATTCCTCAACAACAAAAATATTGGGAGGATCAGAGGTATTTTATGGGGATGCTGGGAAGCTTTATCGGCTGACATAGAACAGAGCTCCTGGCTCAGAGAGGATCTCAGTCAATTCTGGTTCCTTGGCATGTCCTCCTCAGTGGAGTGGACTACCCAGACTTTCTCCACTTCTTGCTACACTGGGAGAGTCCCTGATTTCTCACTTTCTGTTATCCTGTTGAGCAAACTTTACTCTGGCTCCAGAATTGACCTGAAGACCCAGAGCCGGCCATTTTGAGTTGTGGGAATTGGTAGTTGTAGGGATGAATATGTGATTGAAACTGCACAAATGAATCAGTCTTGGAACTTTTGCAGTAGCTATTAGGAAAGGCAAACACTCTTTCCATTAGGGTTCCTGAGCTGGGTTGATATGAATCTGGAGATTTCGTTAAGTAACTTACTATCATGAGGGTAGAGGCTGTAGAGAGTGGAGACAACACAAATGAAAAAGATGCAAGAGATGGGGAGACAGATTTCTGATGGCATTATTAAAAACACCCAGATCCAGCCACACCTGAAATACACATGGACCTTTCAGTTACATGATCTAACAAGGCCACTTCCTCCTTCCTTCCCTTTTTCTTATTTTTGTTTTGTTTTTGTTAGTTTGTTTTGGCTAGTTTCGCCAGTTTACAAATGAAAGAGTTAAAGTCCTTTGTGCCTCAAGGTTTCAGGCATATCATTGACTTTATTTATTTATTTATTTTTTTAAATTATTTTTTATTGAGTCATAACTGTGTACAAAGATTCAGGCTTGAAGTACAGTGTGCGGGCTTCCCATACATTGACTTTAAAATGATGGATGGGACATCAACAATCCTACCTACATCCTGGTTCATTTTTTTTCTGCATTAGCACTGACACCCGCCCAACTGTTCCCTATAGAGCAGTGTGCTAACTTCTTCACGTTCTAGCTCAAGAAAATGCTGCCTGGTAATCTGTTCTGGGGGTCAGCTTCCCACTGTCTCCTGCTAGGACATAAGTCTTTTTCATGCAAAGTATTTAGAAAGGAATAGAGAGTATAATTTTGTAAACCTGTGAAAGCCAGGTGAGTGATGCTATCATTAACCCTCACCCAGGCAAACATCTGCAGTCTTCTGGAGGCTTAGGTGAGCCAGCTGATGGATAGCTGACTCCTGGTGTTCATTTAGACGCCTTGGCAGCTGGAACACACAGGTAGGAAAGAATGACGTGCCAAACACAACTGTTCCTAGATTCTTTTAACGGTAGGTACAGATACCTATGGTCTTCAGGGATAGCTTTATTCCATCCCATAGCTTGGCCCATCCAGGCAAGAGGCAGCTTCTCTACCGGTGGGATAAAAAATCATTTTGGTGTCACAATCCAGGTTATGTTTCTGAGTTGAGTTCTGAAAAACTGTAGCCTTTCTGATAACCATGAACAGAGTGGTTAAGCTTATGGGTTTTGGAGTCAGGAAAACCTGGGTCCCAATAGTATTACTTTAACCACAAATATGGCCAATAATAGTGTCTACCTCCTTGGGCTGTAGTGAGGGTGAACGGATACCACACAGGCAAAGCACTTGACATGCCTCAGACACTACCAATGTTAACCATCATCATAATGATGACAATAATTGTGTCTCTCTTTTCTCCACTGTGACTGCATTTTTTTCTTAAATTAGGGAAAGAGCCAGAGGGTTGTCTTTGGAGGCAGTCAGGAAGAGCGGAATGGAAGACACTAATCTCACTGAAGACAAGCTGAGAGGAGTCCTAACAGAATGAGGGCCAGGGATTCATGGAAGAGGAGAAAGGGTGGATCCCACGACCCATCCAGGGATGAAGATGTCAATTGTCAGGCCTGGCATCCTTCCATCTTTCCATGACTTTTGTGGTCAGTCTGCAGCCGGCCAAGGGTACCTCTGCTGCAGAGGGCCCTTTTTCCAGGACTCTCCTGGGCCCTGACACCCCACCGCCTGCTCCAGCAGAGCCATTTGTTATTGTCACAGGCAGCTGGAGGCAGTGAAGGAGCCAATCTCCCCAGAAATCCAGTCTCTTCTCAGTCTGAGAATCTCTTGGTACAGCTGAGATCAGTGGAGCTGGGCTCTGGGGGTTGAGGGGTCCTAGTTATATGTTGAGTATAAATCTCATCATGTAATCTCAGGAGGAGAATAAATAGAATATAAAAATATATGTGGTTTTGGCTTGGTGCCTGTGGCTCAATAGGCTAAGGTGCCAGCCACGTACACCTGAGCTGGCGGGTTCAAATCCAGCTGGGGCCCGCCAAACAATGGTGGCTGCAACCAAAAAATGGCTGGGTGTTGTGGCAGGCACCTGTAGTCCCAGCTACTTGGGAGGCAGAGGCAGGAGACTCGCTTGAGCCCATGAATTGGAGATTGCTGTGAGCTGTGATGCCATCCGCAGTGACAGCTTGAGGCTCTGTTTCAAAAAAAAAAAAAAAAAAAATATATATATATATATATATATTTATATATGTATGTGGTTTTGACTCAGCTGGTAGAACTGAACATTAGTCAGGTTGGCATTCTCCCTCTGCCTGGGGGCACATCTAAATTTGGAGGTGCCAAGACCTCAGCAGGTGCCACTGGGAGAGAAAGAGGACAGAGCATTTGGTCTTGGTGTTGTCTCTGCTGGTTTCCCCTGTGATGCGTGGAATCCCCATCTGGCCTTGTCTTCCATCCGTAGAGGTCCCTGCTGTGTCTTCCTTCCTGCCCAGCTGCCAACTGCTTTAGTTTACACCATCTCTCCACGGAGGTCCTGTAGAGACATTCTATGGTTCTTATTCCATGCAGGGTCTTAGGCCAATTCTGCCTGCCTGTGTCAGGCTCACCTTCTCAGCATGTACACAGAAAGCTTTTCTGCTCCCACTCTGGCTTGGTGCAGGGGCTCTGGGGTTCTGCCGTATTCAGAAACTTTAGTCCTGGGATGGAGAACATGGGCCTTCTCTGCTTTTGAGATATCTCAGGGTTCTGCAATTCCTCCAAGCCCTACCCTACCATCGGTCTTGCGGGGAGGGCACAAAGCCTCTTCTTGTTGATTCATCAAAGCCAAACTCTCCTATCCTCTAATTTTCCTCCTCCCTTTTTCCCTTAAGCCTGTAAATGTTTATCTGGTCTGGGGAATGTGTTTTCTATGTTTTTGAGGGGTAATTCTAGGGTCACTGAGTGTCTTTGATTCACAAAAGTCTTTGTGTTCAGAGCGTCAGAGCTGTAACTTGCCTTCGCTGGGGCAGGATGCTGGCAACCCAGCCGCTGTGTGGGCAGAGGAAGCACCCTGGAGCAACAGGAACTTCTAGGAATGAAAGCACACCCTCCCACACTAGTTAACATATCAAAGCATTATTCCCCCAGAATCCGCAAAAGGCCTTAGCACAACACAAAAGATAAACTCCTCACTTTGGTTCCAGGTAGATGTTTCTCTTTAGAGATAAATTTCTGGGGCTCAGTTTGGCTTTCTGGGAAAGGAGAAGGGGAAATTGTGTCTTGAAATGATGCACTTGTAATTTCCGTTCCCCCTAGAGTTCTCCTGCATCCTGCATGCCTGCATGATTTTTGAAATGTGGTTGTGGCGGAAGGTCCACTGTCAGAGGAAGCAAGAGATCTGGATTCAATGTGTCCCTTGTTGGCCCGGGAACTTGGTCATGTCATGCATTATCTCTGGGCTTTGCTTCCATTGTATACAAGAGGAGGAGTAGCACAACAACTACCCCTTAGAGTTGTAGTCAATTAGGTGAAGAGAGCTGTGAACACACCATGAAAAACTAGAAAGCACCACAAACAGTAACAAAATGTTGAGGTCGCCCAGGAGAAGTCTCCTTAAGGAGGCCAGGCAGGCATAGCTCCCGGTCATTTTCTTGGAGAGGTGACGGGACACAGCTGTCATGAAGTTAGACTTGCTGGGCTTGAATGCCAGATTGCAAATCAGTGACCTGCGTCAAGTTATTTAGTCCCTTTTGATGTCTCATTTCTCCCATTTATAACGTGGGATTTACCATAGTGTCTATTTCCCAGAGTGAGAGAGTCTGTTATAGAAACAGCATAAGGGTTTCTTGGGGAGGGGAGGCCAGTTCAGCAACAAGGAAAGACTTTAATAGAGGGGAGAAGCAGAGTGGAGACTGATCAGGTGTCAGATCAGCTCCCACATGTATAAGACTTATCAGTATAGCTGGAATGGGGAAGCGATCCTGGAGTCCCACCAAGGGCTCTTCTCTACTGTGGGATCATGGGCATATCCTGAGGGTCAGGATTATGGGTAGGGTATTTCCAGGAACTCTGGCCTTGAGGTACTTCAGGAGTCTGGGGAGGGGAATGTTGGTTTCTGGCCTGATTTTCTAAAATGGCTGCTCTCTCGTCAGGGCTATGAGGATTCCTTTCCTACATAGAGTTATTTTGAAAATTGAGTAAGATAATGTAGGTAAGTGCTTAGATCTGTGCCTGGAACATCGTAAGTGCTCAGTAAATGCTAATTATTGGTAACTAACAGGCAGGCAATGGTTTTTAGTCATGGAGAGATCAGCCCTGCTACGTATGTTTTCTTGTCTTAAAAACTTAGTCTTTAAATCAAGTATTGGAGACTTTTTGGTCTTTGATCTTCAGCCTGTTTTGCCTTTCAGAATCTGTGTTTTTCCAGCCCCTGGAATATTGGCATATTGAGCTTAGCACAAGCGTGGGACCTGACAGTGAGTATTCCCTCTCTGTCTCTCCTGAGTAACAGCCCCTGGTTTGTGCCTCTGTGTCCTACTCTTCACCTTGGTCTGTCCCCTTCCCTGAGACTCTGTGTCTGACCTCATGTGCCACTGTGCTGTGGCAGGGGCTGCCTCTAAAATTTCCCATGCAGTAGCCTCTGAATTTGCTCCCTGGCGAAGGTCTAGCTTACCTGCTTAGAGTCCCCAGCCATGGGCAGACAACTCCATCCAGAGTGCTTGTGATGGCCTTTAGTAGTTTTAAAATATGCCCTTCTGTCTGGCCCTTTCTGCTTAGAACTGTGGCACCGGCTGGAAAACTATTTAGCAAATCCATTACCTCTTTTTTCTGGGGACACAGCTAACTCCATTTCATGTGGTTGTGTGATTGAGTTCTCTCCAACAGAACATGAGCAGAAGTGGCAGGAGCCACTTTTAGACCTGGCCTATAAACTATCTAATGCCTGTTTGCCCATGCACTTTCCCTGGTTGCTGATTTGATGTCAATGACCACAGTAAAATGGGAAGGCAAGCATTGGAGATGGCAGAACCACAACATGGAGGGAGCCTGGGATCCTATAGACTCTCAAAAGATTGATGTGTAGCCAGGAACAACTGTGTTGTGACTGAGCAAGTCAAACACTTTAGCTGTGCAGAGACATTAATCTAAATAACCCACATGGATTGCCGGAGGTCTATCAGTAATTCACTCTATGTTTAATGCCTCCTCAATGGTTTTCCTTCCCTGAATGCCATTCCACATGGTTTCCAAAGCAACAACACAAATAGGAAAGATTAGCCACAGTTGCTCACTCTCTTGCTCCTAGATCCTCCCCAAATTCCTATAGGATAAAGCCCAAAGCTTTTTATTATCTGGTCATTCCTACACCTCCTGATTTATTTTCTACTTGTCTTCCTGATGAACCCTGTAAAGTTTCAAAACAGAAAAGTCAGAGCACTCTAAAACATAGCTTTATGCATGAAAGAGAACACAGATATCACCTATTGTGTATAGGAACAGATACTGGCGATTCCAATGACATGGGCAGGTGAGTTGCAATTTCTCTGAGTTGAGGGAACAACCTGATCCCTAGCTGCCTTTATACTCACATATTTATATTATTTGCTCTTATCAAGTCTTACAAGAGACAGCATAAAGAACACACACAACCACAGCCACATGTGAAGACACTGACTTGAGTGACAGGAGGCATTACTCACCATCCTCCACTACGTCCCCATCACCTGCTCCTCTGCTACCACCACACCAAATGAGCCACTCCTTTTCATTCCTTTGGTCTCTTCCTGGGAGCCTTTCCATGCCTTACCTCTGGGGAATGCCCCAGTCATTCCCTAAAGTTCCCATAGGGGTTATCCTTCTAGCTGAGCATCTTCCACTTCCTCCTAAGGCAGGTGAGTCCTATCTTCCTCTATTAAAGCTCTGTGTGCAAACTCTCCAGCTCGGTACTGACCCTAGTTACCTGGTTAGGTATCTGTTTCTCTCACTAGACTATGGGCCTGGAGGAGAAGAATATTAGTATTCACACAGCAGTATTCTACAAATATTGAATGTCTGAATAAGTACAAGTCTATATGTCTAGATGCAATTCAACCAAAATATTAGACCTTACTCGCACATATGTTGACAGGCTAAAGGCTGGTCAACTCACATCTTCCCCGCTGCCTAGAAAGACCACAGATATGGCATGGAAGACAAAGATAATTTATTCCAGCTCTCCTGGCTTCTATCAGTAGCTGGAATGTGGAGCCTCATGTCAGTTAAGTTAAAAATGACACATTCTCCTGTCCACTAAAATACATTAGAAAAATTAAGACATCAAGCATTGGAGAAGTTCAGAAAATAAACATTCAACTGTGTACCTACCATTAGGATGCAACAGATGTTGACATTTTGCCATATTTACTTGGAGCTTCTGTTAAATAAATGTAATGGATAGAGCTGGAGACCCCTCTCAGGCATCCCCTCCCCTTCCTTCCCCAGAGACAAGCTACTCTGAGGTTGATATGTGTCCTTCCTATATATTTTTATACTTTTACTATGCAATATACAACAGTTAAAAAATGTTACATATATACATATAAAATATATGCAGATTTCTGAGTTCGCCCTCTCCTATCTTTAAGAATAAAAAATATATAAATAAAATGTACACAGATTAATATATGTGTGTGTGTATAGTATCATATTGTACATATCAATATTGTGGTTTTTGAGACTTATATTTAGTTGCATGTAGATACAATGAATTAATTTGAATTGACAAAAACTGCTCCACTGTATGGGTAGATCAGTGTACTCCCCATGTGCCTACTTAGAGATAGTTGTTTTCATTTTTCACTATTATAAACCACTTGTAAAGAAAAAATCTTTATGTTTTCTTGCGTGCACAAAACAGGTTCTAACAGTCAGAACCATTCACCCATAGAACTGGCTGCTTCCAGCGGTAAGGGGCTTTTAGTCCCTGCCACTGATCATAGAGAAGTTATCAAGAAATTCTATAAAGGGCCCAGCATAGTGGTTCATGTCTGTAATCCTGGCACTTTGGGAGGCCAAGGAGGGAAGATTGCTTCTCTTGAGCTCAAGAGTCCAAGACCGGCCTGTGCATGAGCTCAGGAGTTTGAGACTAGCCTGAGCAAGAGCAAGACCCCATCTCTACTTAAAAATAGAAAAATTAGCTAGGAATTGTGGTGAGCACCCAAACTCAGGAGGCTGAGGCAGGAAGATCACTTTAAGCCAGGAGTTTGAGGTTGCTGTGAACAAGGGTGACCCCATGGCACTCTAGCCTGGGCAACAGAGTGAGAGTCTTCCCTTCCCCCCCAAAAAAGCCATAAAGGGGTTTCCTTCACTGGTGAGTAAGTTGAATCCAGTGATGCTAAGTTCTCTTTCAACCCTGAAGCTCAAGGTTTCCACGGCTTTAGGAATAAAAGCACCAAGTAAGTCAGTCCAGGGCTTTCTCTGAATTCTGAGGTCACAGGGAAAATGCCATAGAAGCTGATCCTGGGGCAGCAGTCTGAAGGGTCTTCTGTCTGTGGATGCCTTCGTGCTGGAGGCGGGATCTATTGAAACTGTCATAACAAGCTCTGTTCATTCAGTCATTTGACAAGTGTTTATTAGTACCTGTTATGTACCAGGCATTGTCTTAAGTGTTAGGTTTATATGGTGAGGAAAACAAAGTCTCCCGTGGAGTTTATGATTGCAGATAAGTATGTAATATAAAGTGATGCTGTTCTGGACTGAATTGTGTCCTGTAAAATTCATACGTTTAAGCCCTAACCTTCAGGATATAACTCTGTTTGGGGCTAGGGCTTTTAAAGAGGTGATTAAGTAACAGTGAGGCCCATATTGTGGTCCTTAATCCAATCTGAGTATTTTTTTTTTTTTTTGAGACAGAGCCTCAAGTTGTCACCCTGGATAGAGTGCTGTGGCATCACAGCTCAAGGCAACCTCCAATTCCTCGGCTGAAGCGAGTCTCCTGCCTCCGCCTCCCAAGTAGCTGGGACCACAGGTGCCCGCCACAACGCCCGGCTATTTTTTGGTTGCAGCAGTCATTGTTCTTTGGCAGGCCCGGCCTGGATTCGAACCTCCATCTCAGGTGTACATGGCTGGCACCTTAGCCCATTGAGCCACAGGTGCCGAGCCAATCTGAGTATTTTTATAAGAGGAGGAAATTTGGACTCAGCAAGGAGGGACACCAGAGATGCACCGGCATAGAGGAAAAGACCAGGAGAGGCTGCAGCAAGGAAGGGGCTGTTTGCAAGTCAAGGAGAGAGGCCTCAGAAGAAACCACTGACTGTTCTTAGACTTAGGATGTGATGACCAGAGCCCTGGAACTTTTTAACTGACTACTTGACTTTATGAATTGTTTTCAAGAAATGGTGGCAGTTTCCGCAAAGTATAGGAGCTGAGATTCAGACAGCCTCAGCCACAGACTTCCTGACACCAAGACTGACCATCCCTCCTTAACCTGTAACTTCTGAATTAAACAACCTGCCCTGAAGCACACAGCCTCTCATTAGTTTCAGTACAGCTTACCCCAGAGCACGTAGCCACATTCCTCAATCCTCTCCTCTTCCCCCTTCCCTGAACCATACAAGGAGACTAAAGTTCATACAAACGTAGGATGGTTCTTTGGAACACCAATCCGCCATCTTGTTGGTTTTCTGGCCTTCCAAATAAAGTCACTTTCCTTGCCTCAACACCTTGTCTCTTGACTTACTGTTGTACTTTGAGTGGTATGAGCTTGGATTCTGTTACAAATAATTGGGGTGGGACACTAGGACTGATGTCTACTCTATTGCTCTTTCATTTTGTAGGAGAAAATATTTCCTTTTCAGACAAAGCTTGATGTGTTCCTGAAATTTACATGGAGCCAAAAGCCTGGTGTTCATTTTCTTAGAGAAACCTGCTGGATTTCACAGAGATCTCCTGTGTGGTCAGACACAGGACCCCATTTCTCAGGGGCCCAGCTCCATCAGACCCTCTCCCCCAGGACCACCCTACCCAGCTATGGGTAAGAACCTGCCTGGCCCTTCAAGCCTCCTGCCACTGGATAAATTAACCTAACTGTGGAGAGTTAATTTGTCTGACTCTAAAGTGCATTCAATAAGTGTAAAACAAAACTAATTGGTTCTCTTCCATACAAATTTAATCATACCATAAAATGTGATCAATGCAAATAAAAACCACTGAGTAAGTTAAGTGCCGAGGATCCATAAAGAGGAAAAAATGGTCCATGCGCATGATCATATGAATCGAAATCCTGATGTGTAGTCACTTGTGCATTAATCATCTCGCATGCCAGGGCTGACAATAGCTGGGCTGTGTTGAAGGGATGCTGAAAATTTCCTTCTTTTGTGCCAATTGTGTGGAGGAGATAATTCTCATATTGATTTGGGGGCACATGTTATCAGCTAATATGTTTTGGATGATCTTCATTTGGACACGTATTTGTGCGTCTGCCACCCACACATTGCTTGCAGGCACTGCTCTACTTTCTTTGTGCTGAGACTGACTGTTGTCATTATAGAGAGGGTCTGGGGTTTGTGAATTGACATCCAATGCACTTCCCAAAGGGTCCGGTGATGCAGATGGGGAAGTGGAGGGCTCTTTTGTGCATAATTTATTTGGGGAAGACAAAGGGAGGTAGAATTTGGTGACTCGTGAAATGTCAAACCTAGCCTTTGTTTCTTTGTCACTCCCCACCAGAGAGGCAAAAGGAGGCATTAACATTATTCACCTTTGTTCATGTAATAGACACACTGTTGGTCCCTTTCTATGCCAGCTGGAATTTTCAGGCCTTACCTGGAAGTTCAGCCCTGTTCAGACTCTGAATAAGACCTATTAGTACTAAGTCCATGGGGAAGGGCCCCCTTGCAGTCAATCTTCTGTCATAGATATGCACCTGGGGGAGCCTCTCCAAACTCCTGCCCAGGGGACATGATTGTGCTTCTGTTTTGCATTATGATCAAAGCTTTTACCAAGCTCAGGCCAAATCAGACAGTCTGGTAGAACTGGGTCATTGCTATCTATGATACGTACATATCTGTGAATGCTGAGCATCACCATGGCCTGGGATGAGCTGAGGCCGTGTACCTGGACCACTTTGATGTGGATCTTACGCTGACTGTCATGATTCTCTGATGAAGTCAACTTCCTATTTCTTTCCCTCCTACCTCCCCTTCTTGCTTCTATTCCCCATGGTAATGTGATATAAACTGTGGATTGTTACTAATGCTCATTCTCCTCTTCTTCCACAGCAATAAAATACATGGGGACATGTAGATGCTCAGTAAGGTACTGCAATTTCAAACTTCCCTTGTAATTAGGCATGGTGTGACTAAGTTTCTTTCCAAAGGAATATAAACAGACAAATGTGAGCCCCTTTCAGTACTGACTCATAAAATCTCCAATGGGCCTGCCTTTATGCTCCTTCTCACTTCTTCTGCTAAGGAATGATAATGATCACAGACATCTCTGAAGTGTTTAAGAAGGAAAACTTACCACCATTCTGGGATCCTGAATGTCAACGTGGAGCAGAGCTCTCTGCCAATGTGAAATACCTTTCCAAAACTGACCACGTAGGGAGAAACAAACTTCTGTTGTGTTTGAGCCTTTGCATTTTGTTCTATTTGTTATAGTACCTATGCTAACCAACACATTCCATTATGCCTCCTCTCTGTAGACTGGATTGTATCTGTAAGTCTTACACAAACTGGCCAGTCCCTACTTACTCCCCGCTGAAATTCTAGTTCTTTGATTGCATCCATTCAGCATTTTCTCATCTCCAATGGAAATAGCATTTTTTTCTGAGTATAAAAATAATACAAACACATATTGTAAAAAGAGACAATAAAGATTTGCATAAAGAATAAAGTTTAAGTCACTATTATTACTTTATTCAGAGATAATCACATTGAGCCTTTTTCTTTACATTTGTGCATTTGCACAAAGTATTTTTACTATAGTATATATTACATGAATAAAGTTCAAATATCATAAATAAGCAGTTTGATGAATTTTCACAAGGTGAATACACCCTCGTAAACCAGCAGGCATATCAAGAAACAGAACATTCTTGCAGTCAAGAAACCCACCTCTATTCCCATTCTAAATGCTGCTTCCAAAGGTAAATATTCTTTATTATAAACTAAAAATTGATCAAGTATTTTTGTAACTGATTTTTTTTTTTTGCAGTTTTTAGCCGGGACTGGATTTCAACCCGCCACCTCCGGCATACGGGGCCGGCACCCTACTCCTTTGAGCCACAGGCTCAGTTACTTTTTGTAACTGATTTTTAAATAAAAATTATTAACATAAGCTTCTTTTCATGTCAATGTGTATAGACAGCCACCATAATCTTTAAAGATTAATAATATCCCATTTAATTAATGTATAAAAATTTATTTAATATTATAGGTTTTATTTATTTATTTTTGATATTGAAAACAGTGCTACAATGAAGATTATTATATGTAAATATGTCTTTCTACACCTTTCCCTCCTAAGCCTGCAGTCATAGAAATTGACTTCCTGGATCAAAGGTATAAATACTTCAGGGATTTCAAAAAACACATTTTATCTGGATACAGTAGCTCATGCCTATAATCCTAGCACTTTGGGAGACTGAGGATTGCTTGAGGGCAGGAATTCAAGACCACCTTGAGCAACATAGCCAGACCCTGCCTCTACAAAGGAAAAAAAGAAAATTAGCGAGGCGTGACGGTACACACCTGTACTTTTGGCTACTCAAGAGGCTGAAGCCGGAAGACTGCTGGAGCCCAAGAAGTTGAGGCTGCAGGTAGCCATGATTAGACCACTGCACTCCTTTCCCTGCTTCTGATCATGTTCCCTGACCTTCTTTGCAACTAGGATGGTCATGTGACCCAGATCTGACCAATCATAGTACCTTTGGTGCGAGAACATGATACAGTCAGGACCAACCAGAGTTCTTCCCTAAAATTTATACCCAAACAATAGAGACTTCTTTAATCTGTTATTTGGGGTATGCTGTAAGGAAGTGAGTTTGGGGCTGCCTGTGGCTGTTTTTCCCATAATATGGAGAGTTTTTGTTGTCATTGCTGTTTTTAGAATAAAACTAGAAACAGAGATAAACCACAGAGCTCGAAAAAGTAGGAAAGAGGCATTTGGGTAAGGCTGAACCCGTGAAGCTCTGTTTTTTTGTGTGTGTGTGGTTTTTGGCCAGGGTTGGGTTTGAACCTGCCACCTCTGGCATATGGAGCCAGGGCCCTACTCCTTTGAGCCACAGGTGCCGCCCAAAGCTCTGGGTTTTATAGGTCTTTGGTTATAGGAGCTACCTTAGTGTCCTTCCTAGTTTCCTGAGACACTGAATTGCTCTTTTGCTTAAGTTGGTTTAGGTTTATATTTCTCTAACTCATAACTGAAGGAGTTGTGGGCTATAACATACTTCCATATAAAGATTAAACCCCACACAGGGAGAAGTTTCTGACATACTATTACACAGAAACCACAAACCACTTTAAAAAGATAGATTTTTTTTGTTTGCTTTTTGGAATGATATATTTAGTCATATCCAGTGTTAAAAAAAAATCACGGTTAGTCCTTAACTAGCCTTCAACTGAGCAGGGGATCTCTCCTGTATCACCCTGGCGATGATGTTCAAAAAGTTCTTTATAATTTATCCAAATGCAAGGGTATCAAAAGTATTTAGAACTTTGTCAGTAGGCAGGAGGTGTAAGAATTATGCTAGTTACAGGAGAGAATGCTATGGTCACTCAAAGCAGTATTGTTGACATGTTGACTGACTTTGAGAATGGACAAATAAGACCCCAGTAATTTCCGTATTTCGCAAGCAGAATGTCTATCATAGGTTAATCCCAACCAAATGAGGGCTGGTTGTGCCTTCTTTTCCCTTCAGAAGATAAGGTTTTGGAAAAGGATGCAGCTAGTGTAGTTGACTCAGGGGTTCAGGAGAGAAGGAGAAGCCCCAGTATATATATGTGGAAAGTCAGAGGAAGCCCAGGTCCAGCCAGGTGGTCTGTGTCTGTGGGCTGTGTGTGTTTAATGATAGCTGAATGCTCAGGGAGACATTAGGGAAGTATCCCTGGGCAGGTACTCATCTGGGACTTTAGGAGTGTTCTTGTCCCTCACTGGGAATGTGGCAGGATAGGGAAGCATCTTCTCTCAGAAGATGAGGAGCAAAGAGGGGCAAAGGCAGGTCTGGTGTATGGAGGACAGGGTCCAGAGCAGAAACACAATCTATGATCTCCTATGCAGCAACCAGCCCAAGATAGTTCTGGAACTCAATGTTCTCATCTCTAAAATTGGCACGTTAGTGAATGGCAACTTGTCAGTAATGGACCTAGAAACTTGGAATCAGACATTCATCCTGTGGGAAGGTTACTAAGAGGGAGGAAGCTGCCATACAGTAGCAGTAGCGGAAGAGCTAAGGTTTCAGGATTTCTATCCATAAAACTCCCACGCCCCAAGGCCTTCATGCTTATTATTCCTGCTCTCCAAAACTCCCTTCTCCACTCCTATTCAGCCTTCAGATCTCAGGTTAAGTGCTGTTTCCTCTGAGAAGGTTTCCCTATCCATGCTTGCCCCAGACCAGATTAAACTCTATGAACTCCTACTTCTACTTTTAGCACATATCGTTGTGTGTTTAATTATTTGCTCCATATCCATCTTTGGTTAGACTGAAAGCTTTTTAAATTTATATCACATGGTTGGCACTTAATGTTTGTTGAACAAGTGAAGGAAAGGTGGGTTTGGGATACCTTCTTGTGGCTCAGTAGGGATGGGATTCCAGGTCAAGTTCGTGGAATGGAGAGATTTGAATTCTTCCATCCTCCAGATTGGACCTAGAGTAGGGTAGGGCTCAGAAGTGGAATGATACCTGGACCCCAAACTCCCTCTACAGTTGGGTAGTCCGATACAGACAGGGAGATGGACTGTATTCTCCCCTGACTCTCTTCCTTCCAGATGAGCTGAGAAAGGTTATATATTTAAGCATTAAATAGTTGCCTCTAAAATGCCCATCTTGGAGAGCTCTTGGCTTTTTCAGATACTCACTCACAGACAATTCTTTCTAGCACTCTAGTCCTTGCCTCTGAGTCTCTCTTCGACTTCCTGGAATCGGCTTCCCCCTGTATTGCTGGGGCTTTGCCTTCTTCCCTGTGATTTATCACCACAACACCTATTGCCACTGCACTCTTCCATTTGTCTGCTTTCAATAATTATTTAAGCTTTATTAGGTATTTATCAAGTAAACTGTCGGCTTCTGAAGTTTGCTTATTGTAGCCAGAGGTTTAGAAGGGCAATTTGTATGCGTCTCAGAGCTCACATGACAAATCCTCTCTCTGGATTGAAATTATGATATGAACATTATGTTTTATGAGATAATAGAATGAGGGACCCAAATTCTAGGATCGGAAATACATACATACATACAGACATACATATATTTTTTAATTTTTAATTTTGTTTTCATCTCTGATCTTTCCTGAGAAAGAAATATGTAAGCAGCTCAGATGGTGGGTATTGAAAGATGGGTGTGGAAATGTACTCACGCGGGGGAGTTGAGAAAGAACCGATGAATAGTTCAGCTCAGATGGCCTTTAAATTCATGAGGTTGAGTGCAAACCAAGTTAAACATCACTGAGCTCTGTAGCTCCCTGAACTCTGCCGAAAGGGAAGATTAATCTGGCTGCAAGGCGCTGAAGGGGTACTGCCAGACGGGGCAAGCTAGGAAGGCAGAAGCCCTGTGAAGAGTCCTTCCCAACAGTGTAGGCGGGGAACAATGTCCTGACCCACCATAGAGGCAGTGGTGCGGACTCAGAGGGCAGAGGCCTATAAAAGTGCAAACCTCCCATTATGATTGCAGCAAAAGGAGTTGTACTTGTTCCCAGTTTGCAGCAACCCTAAGGGGCAGGTATTTTTAATGTCATCGTATTCATAGGTGGAAATGGAAGCTCCAAATACTCATGTAAGAAGACATCTGTTACTTTGGCTTGTCCTGATTGTCTAGCATCTCTTCCTTCCCTTTTCTGGTTACAGCAGCCAGGTTTTTTTTTTTAAGAAACTCATTCATTCTCCATTCCCAGTTTACAAATTCAAATATGCCTGAATTTAAATATGCCTCCAACTTCAGAGGTAGGTATGTGACCAGCCTCAGTCACTTTTCATGTAATGACTCTCCTCCTTAGAATGAACGGCACCTATTCCTGGGAGGGCTACAAAGTATGTAAGCCAGGGGCTATAAGGGGCCTCCACGAGGGCAGGATCAGGCTAACATCAAGGCTGATAGATAGGAAAAGAGAATTGAGAAAGTCTGGGATCTAATGAATTATCTAGGCCTGGACCTAAACCTTCCTGAAAAGCCCACACCTATCTTTTTCAGTTACATGAAATACAAAGAGCCTGTATTATTGTAACTAGCATTCCTATAATTATTGTTTCTATTATTATTATTTTCATATGTCATTTTGAGTGGTATTTTCTGTCACTATAGCCAAAAGAACCTTGATCAATACAGTCATTCAGCTGGAGTGGTAGAAATGGAGGTAATGATAACAATGGTCTTTTCGGGATCTTGACATTGTGCATACTTCCTGCTGAGCATATTGTGAGGGAGAAGCATGGAGGAAAAGGTTCAGCAGAGAACTTGATTCTGGCCGGGCATGGTAGCTCAGGCCTGTATCCTAACACTCTGGGAGGCTGAGGCAGGAGGATCGTTTGAGCTCAGGAGTTTGAGACCAACTTAAAACCCTCTCTCTACTAAAAGTAGAAAAATTAGCTGTGCATGTGGCATGTGCCTATAATTCCAGCTACTTAGGAGGCAGAGGAAGGAGGATTGCTTGAGTCCACGAGTTGGAGGTTGCAGTGAGCTATAATGAGGCCATTGCACTCTAGCCTGGGTCATAGAGCATGAGTCTATCTCAAACACCCCCCTCTTCCAGATTCCCATCATGTGGAAATCACCTAGAAGCCAGTGCTCAAGGTAAGTGGCCTTGGACCACATTTGCTTCAGAGAGTCATCTGTCAGTGACCCCTTTGTACCTCAGAGCCACACTTTTACTGAGGACATTAATTCATGATTCTACAAAAGTGCTTTATAAATGAAAAGATCTGGAAACATGTTGCTGTTACTATTCTTACTGTTATGATTCTCCATTGCTGGGATACCTCAGAGAGGCCAAATACCCATCTGTCCCAGGTATCAAATGAAGTGACAGACAGGTTGCCATATTAGACGGTCTGTAAGGGTCGTTTGCCTTCAGGAATCTCTATGAAGGGAACTTATATCTCCTCAGTGGTGCCTAGGAGCCTGGAGCTTGCTGTACAAAGATATAACTTGTGACATATTACTGCAGCTTTGTGGGGTAGAACGTCTGCATTTTAACCCCCCAGGAAGCTGCAGATTATATTTCAAGATCACATAGGGGGCCAGTGGCAGACTGGGAGATTGGGTTTATAATCAGTTCTGTTTGACTCTACAGAGCTTGTCTTCGCCTGGAGATGGTCTGCTCAGGATTCAGAAAAGTAGTAGTGTGAGAAACTCTAAACATTGATAGAAAGAAGGGAAAATATCTGAAATAAGGGACTACCCCAAATCAGGGAAAAGATAAAGTGTTTCCATGATTTACCTAAGACCAACAAGTAAGTAGAATGCTTAGATTGAGCTACTGGCCTGGCTTCCCAGAAGTCTTGCCTTTGTGAAAGCCTTTTCATTCATTCATTCATGGGACACTTACTGAATAGCTACTATGTGCAAGGCTTTGGACCAAGTTTGTGAAGGTGAATTGTTCATTTGACTGTCTCTTTCCTCAAGGAACTCCATCCACTGGGAGATGTAGTCCTATAAATAACTCACTCTAGTACAGTGTGGTGAGCTGTAAATTGGGCTGTGATCAAAATGCTTGTAATAGGGACAGAGCAAATAGGAATGACTTCACAATGAGGAAATCATGGATGGGTTTTATAAAGGAGGAGGGATGTCTGAGCTGGTCTTGAAGAATGGTAGGAGTTCAGCACGCTGACAGTGGGACTGATGTGTGTCCCAGGCCTAGAGAACGGTCCAGGAAAGGTGGAGAGGAAGAGAAGCACGTGTGGTTTGTGGGAGCATGGAACGTGGGATGTGCAGAAGAGCTCAGGGAGTTGAGCACGGCCAGAGGATGAGTGAGTACTGGCAGTGAAAGGTTGAATTGCTAGACTTTGGAAATTAAGTAGCAATGTGCTTGAGTCCAGATGAAGAAGGGAGGAGATGTCCAAATATCTCCATTTCTTTCTCCAATATCCTTGATCTTCAAAGGGCCACATGTTTTGTTTTGGTGGATGTTTGGGGATTCAGAGTCTGTAGGGAATTTTTTGGGATGCAAGAGAAAGGAGGACAGGCCATATTGAGGCTGCACCTTGGTGGTGATTCAGTAGGGTGAAGTCAGTTTAGTTTTGCTTTATCCATTCCCAACTAGGATGTCAACAGCTAAAGTGGGAAGGCGCTTACTCAGAAACCAGAAGCACCTGGTCTGATGTAGCAGGTTGTGAATTCAAACAGACTCCTGGTTTCATGAATTTCTAACCATATCAGCTTCAACAAGAGTCTTCTACTCTCTGAACCCCAATTTCTTCACTGTAAAAGAAGGGGGGTATTTTCCACAGGAAGATTTTCAGTGTTAAATGAATTATGAATATAATACATCCCACATTGTGCTGGGTGTATAGCAAGTGCTTGATCATTAGGGGTTATGTTTTATTGCGACAAGAAAACAACACATGCAAAGTGATGGCTGCAGCTTGCAGACCTATCTTGAGGTCCTGGAATTGGCTTTGTTATGTCAGGTCCTTTTTCCTATTAGTGGATGTGCAGGAGGTTATGGTGAACATATCAGGATAGGGGACCCCATGCAAGAAGGTGCTTAGCGCAGGGGCTGGCACATAGTATGTACTCACTCAGTTTTATAAATCTGGAGAATGAAGGTCCAAAAGTCCACAGGAATAAATATCCTAGAAAGCAACATGACAGATGGTTCGCTCAGGAGTGGCAAAGAACAGCCTGTCAACTGCTGCTCCGACTTCCCGCACCTAGCGCAGAAATCAGGGGTTTCTGCTGTAGTGTTTCTGAGGCCTCAGTGGGGTCACGATATGCCACTCCTGGAAAATTCTGAAACTCACTCTCCCTCCCTACCTTCCTTCTTTTCTTGCCTACTCTTCTTCCTCCATTTTCCCCTTCCTCCCTCCTTCCTCTGTCTCTTTTCTCTTTTCCCTTCTTTGCTCCCTCCTTCTTTTCCTTTCTTCCTCTGCATCACAGCTTGCTCTGTGTTCCTTGGCCGCGAGGATGCCAGGCACAGTTTGCATCATGAAAGAATCCAAAGACACACCCGGAGAGCCTTGATAACAGAGTGGGCCTCTGCAGCACCAGGGTACAGGCTTTTGTTCTGCCCGCTCTGAGCTAGCATCTCCTGAAGGCTCAGTTGGCCCCAGCTGTGCCCAGGGCAGGCCCGTCTGGGAAGCCTCAGGCCTGGTAATTGTCTCCATCCTGTGTTGGGTGACCCTCTTGCCCTAGGAACCACCCTGCCCTTGAAGTTTCCCCAGCATACTGGCTCAGTTTTATCCCTGACCAACTTGGCTCTTTGGGGGACGGGTGGAAGGGTTGCTTCTAACTTCCTATCTTGTTCTTCAACCATTTGCTTCCTTAGAAGGTTTAGAAGCTGGAGTCACTGTGATGCTAATGACCTGACTTCCTATCACTGGCTATATCCTCCTGCAGTCCTGCCTTACCTGCACAGATGCTCTTTGATCCTCATGTGCCCAATCTCTACGTGGACTCTTGTCCCTGCTTTCCACATGGCCAGCCAGGGACCACGGCCTGGGTCTGTTCCCTTTCCCATTGGGTCTTCCCCAGGCCCAGTGGGCTCCCTCTCAGTCTCTCCCACTTTCCCTGCCCTGCTGGAGCCCAAGGTTCCAGACCAGGGGTGGGTTGGGGGGCGGTAGGCAGGAGGCTGGGGGCTGGGTAAAGAGTAGATGGGGGCAGAAATCAGGAACTCCTGGTCCAACCAAGGAATATAAATCGCCAGGCTGCTGTGAAGCCTTTTAAATATTTTGACACTCCCCAATCCATCAGAGTCTTTAATTGGGTTTTGACTGAGTTGTTCTATATGTAAATACCAGTTACTGGTGAGGTTGTTTATAGCCAAACTGTCTGTTTATGCAAATTGTGTTCCAAGATCACAGCATTTTCATTGCTGGATAAAAACATTCCTTTTATTTAATGCCAAAAATTGCTTCCTCCTTGGGCTGGAGTTTATTTTCCTCTTTGGCTTTTAAACACAGCAAAGCAATTTGGTAAAGCAGAGGAGAGGCGGGTCCCACCCAGCGGAGGCCACGAGGTCTCCTGCAGAGGGGGAGGGCAAGGAAGATGGTTGTTTGGGTCCCACAGATTCAAAGAATGTGCTCTCAGATCCTCAGCTCACCTTCGTTCCCCAGATAGAGTACCGCAGGATGATGGGGTGCTGTCCCTCAAAGCAGCCTGGCCCACATTTGGGCAGTTCTGACAATTATTAAGCAGCCCCTTAGAATGATTAGAATTTGCCTTCTTCAAACTGACTCTCTGCTGCAGTGGGAGCCTCCCAGGATCATCTGATCCCTCTTCTCTCACTTGGATGATTATAACAGCTCTTACTTCTCTCTGAAATAACCTCCTTATAGCCCAGAGTGAACTTTTGGAAGGGCAGATCTGTCCTAATCTCTCTGGGTCTCTCTACTTTTTGCTCAGAAGATAAAACCCCTCTCTGGCGTGGCCTACTCCTGCTCTGTGATCAGGACCCTGCTTTCCACGCCTTCTTCCCAGGTTAGGGTCGCACCCTGAACCACAACTCTATGAATTGCCTCTATGCTCTTATCCCTGGCCTGCCAAAGGGTGCTGAGGAGGCAAAAATGTCACACCACTTTCAGTTCTTTGAGAATTCTCCAACCTAATGTGCACAAAGTGAGGGCAGACAGCATGCCCTAGGGTGAAGGGCTCGACTACAACTTGACCTTTACCTTGGAAATGAGAATAATGTAACCTAAAAATTTGTACACTCATATTAATTTGAAACAAAAACCACATTCATTCATCTCAATAGTTATCAAGCACGTGGAATTAAACTCTGGTGGCAGAGCAGTGACCAGCACAGAGCAAGGCCCTGCCCCCATGGTGGAGTTTCCATACTAATCCCTGGTCTCCAGTCTCAACTGAGAGTGTCTCTGCCAGCAGGTGCACAGTCAGTGCGAGTCCAAACCTTCCTTTTTACCAAACTCACTGTTCCCATCTCTCCCTCCCTCTTAGAAAACTAACCCCCCCAGCTGGCAAAAGCCCCTCATCTTTCTTTTCTTCCTTACCAAATTCTACATCTTCTCTTTCTTCCCTCTCTTCTTCCCATTTAGAGGAAGGCATGTCAGGGGAATGCACCTGTGTTCAGTGGACTCTGCCTGTGTTTGAGGTACCAACTCCTGCCCACGCAGGTGTTAGATAATTGCACCACTTTGGCTCCCTATCCCGATTATCCACTGAAAAGCTCAAACTTATGGCCCTCCCCCTACCGCTCTTCAAGCCCGAGCGGTAACACCTTATTGGCTGTTCTACCATCCCGACACCTCCCCTAACC